>JAXBDA010004786.1:0-27280 GCA_036023075.1 Gaultheria prostrata
AGCCAACATGGTTCATGTACCACAAAGATCCATGCACCAACAAGTGTACTTCTCTCATTAATGAGAGAAGTTGGCAATTGAATGGGCACATGGGCAAGCCCATGGCCGGCCAAACAAGGTGAGGGGGAGTCCCTCACTTGCCTATAAATACTCCCCCATGCAAGCTTCACTCCTCACACCAAAACACACTCTTTCTTGCCACCTTTGTAGAAATGTTCTAGTTCTTGCTTGTTCTTCCTAGTTCTCCAAAAATCATCCAAAACCACCTCCTAGCCGCCACTCTCCACCACACTCGACCACCCTCCAATCCAAAATTAAGAAGAAAGTAGAAATAAAAGGTGTTCGTTTCGCCGGAAAAATCAACCTAGCTTATTCGGCCCCGATAAATTTCGGAAATTGTAAGTTATCTTACTTACACCCTAACCTAGTTTTTCTAGACTAGAAATTATTTTTACGTAGTCATTTTGATCTTCACGTAGTCGAAATAATTTTCCCGTAATTGTTTATAAGTTGGTTCGGAAGAAAATTTACTAGTTTTTCGCTTACGGCAAAAAGTAAAATGGTGGCGTAGGAAAAATTTACTTTTCAACACACGTAGTCGTTATAATTCCCGCATTGAGATTGTGTTCCAAAAATGACGAAGCCATAATGTCCGGAAGATTTTTGAAAAGTGATCGTTACCTCGCATGCACGAAAAATCGACTTTTGAAAATGCACTGTTATAATGCCCGACGAGTTTTTGAAACGAAAAATACATTTTCAACGATACGAGATATTCTAAAAATATTTTATCAAAATAATTTGACTCACTGGAGATGATGAGATAGCCCAAGGCTAACACCCTTGAAAGTCTGACAAAAAGACAAGCTTCGCGCTGTCTAAGAAAGGGATGAGTGATATTAACTGGATATTCCTACCCCCCTGGCCTGGGACTTTCCTGGTTATCTCGTTATCAAAAGTAGTCGCCCAAAAATGGTTTTGTCTTAAAGTGACACGTTTCCCGAGAAAGGAATTTATCGTGACAAGAGTTTGAAAAAGACATGATGCACGAATCGATACGACGACGACATGACTTGGTTTTTGAGAAATGATTTTCGAAATAATGATAAGAGATGAGAATGATAACGGAAAAAAGACGGATAGTGAACGGACCTCATAAACAGACTGGTTAAGTTCAGTGATATGAGACGGCCGGGACTAGACCGATGTGATGACAGTTGTTGAACGGACCTCATAAACAGACTGGTTAAGTCCAGTGATATGAGACAGCCGAGATTGGAATGATGCGGTAACGCAGCGAGAACGCCAGCCCCAATCCGCGGAGAGGATGTGGAGGTTAGGGTTAAGCGTGCGTAACACTAGTGGACGGACCTTATGAACAGACTGTTTAAGTACAGTGACATAAGACGGCCGGGACTATGTCCAGTGAGACGCGGGATGGACGAACCTTACAAACAGACTGTTTTAAGTACAGTGATGTAAGACGGCCGGGATCTCGAGCGGAGAGGCTGGGACTCGTCAGTTGAAACGAGACGGAAACGAGCCCAGTAACTTTCGAGCGATGGGAGATGATATCGATGGTTGTGGATATGAAATTTGAAGAAGAATACTGTTTGGAAAATAATACGAGATACTGACAAATATGAAATTTGAAGAAGAATACCGTTTTGGAAAATGATACGAGACACTGATTTGACACCGTTGATTGACTTTAAGGCACGAACACTGTTGATATGAGAAATGACACTATTGCACGCACTCTGATTTCAGTTACTCTGTTTTACCGCCACGCTTGAAATTATGCTTTATTGGATTTGAAATCATGATTTACTGAATTTGAATAAATTACTATTTCCCTGCTCACATATTGTTCTAGAATTGCTAGATTAGGGTTTGGGTAGGGTAATTTGCTGAGCTTATCGCTCACGGTGTTACTTTGTGTAACCCTGGCATAATACTATGATGTTGCTTGTCAACTCGGACATATTATGCTAGATTGCCAGTATAACCAGGAAGGATATTACGACCAGGAGCAGTATGGAGAAGCTGCCGACTTGGGGACAGACCCGGCAGAGGTCTGAGAGATGCAGTAGACCCGACCCAGTATTTGATAATGTAATAATTCGGGATTTTATTAAAAAAAATTATAATATTTATTCAAACTCTACTGTTCTAATATAATTATTAACGCTTCCAAAATTTGGGGCGTTACAGCTTGGTATCAGAGCCCTAGGTTCAACCCCTCGAACTTGGGTTATAATGGGTAGACATTAAGATAAAAATAGAGCTTCTTTTTCTTAAAAAAAAAAATTCATTTTAGAAACTATACTAATACTATTATTGTATTGTAGATGGATCCCGAGCGAGCAGCCCTACTGGAAGAAATTCGTCAATTTAAGAACCTGTTTGTCGGTGACATCCCAGCCCCAGCACCAAACTTTAGCTATTTAGAGCAGTTTCCCCGCATCACAGCCCATCTCAGGCGTTACGATGTTTTTCCCCCTGAAGTATTTAGCGATAGTGACAGTGATCCGGAGGAACCCGAGGCTGAGGAGAATGAAAACGACGGGTATCTGTCAAACCCCGAGTTTGAGGACGAAGAGGAGGAAGAAAATGAGGAAGGAATGGAAGAGTTTGACCCAAAAGATGTGTATCACCCAGGCTTTAACATGGATAATTGGCTGGCTGATTATGCAGCCTTAGGTAACGATGAGGAAGAAGAAGATCAAAACCCTGAGCAGCCCCCACCTGAATCCGAACCAGAAAGTGAAGTTGAAAATCCTGAGCCACCAGTTGTTCGCACAATTGGCATGAGGTTATCCAACTAGGGACCCTCTGTGCAGGGACATGCTATGGACTTGCAAGCTGGTACCTTTGTGTACATTGAGATAGCCCCAGTGATACCTTGCTTCTGGAAAGAGCACAATCAACGCTATTACTTAGGTTCTGTGCGCATCACTGCCCCTTGCGTCGACCTCTACTATACCATAGGATTGCCCCGTGGGTATTCTGTGGCCCTGTCTGACAAAGTACTCTATTGTCGTGTGTCCCGTATTCCCCCCACAGATGAGCGGCGAATTGTCTCACTGCATCTGGACTTTAGCAATGAAAGAACCTATACTGAGCTCCCGGTGTCCAGGAAAGTGCACTTGGACCCTACCGGAGAGCTTCATTGGGATCAGAGGTGGAGAGTGACGTGGAGATGCTATGGACTGACAGAGGTCACTGCGGAGAGGGAGAGTGCACTGCGATTGTACTATCCTTGGTTCTTCTAGAGAGAATGCTAAAGCAGCTGTTAGATCCTGACAGTAGTTAGGATTATTTAAATAAAAATTGTAAAATTGTGACTTGTAGTTGTTAACCAGGAATGTATTGGAACATAACTTCAGTAGGTTTATTTATGTTTGTAAGTGGATATAAGTTTCAATCAGATGTACTCGGACCAGTTATGCGACAATAAAATTAGTGTTTAAGAATAATCTGTTATATTTCTTTAGCACCGCTTGCACCTCACCCATTAGCACCCCAGCACCTTTACACCATGTATATATATACACCTGTAAGTCTAATTATAACTTCCTTTCTTATCGTAGGAAATGGCACATGACAACGAGGATTACCCTGCCTTTACCTTCACTGAGCTGCTGACCATGCCCGACAGTCACCTGTTCCCACAGCACGAGGCTTCCACCTCTACCGCTCAGCTGCCACCGCCAACTCTGCACCTGTTTCCACTAATTGAGGAGACTGTAGTTGTCCCCACATTAGCCCACATATATGGAACAATTCCGGATACAGTTGTGTCCGGAATTGTGTTTTAAAATTATGTTCCTAGACGGTTTGCATTTCTCAGGTAATAGTAAGGGCCAATGTTCAGGTTGCTCAGCATAATGATTGACCCTCAGTCATTTTAGGAGTGGTGTTTCTTTGGGTTTGCCATGGTTGTTGGGGTGTTTCTTTTTTGGGATTTATATATCTTCGTTTGCTTCTTGCTATCTTTGGGTTGTTATTTTTTCCTTTTCGATTCCTAGCGGTATGTAATTGTCGGAGTGAGGAATGTCTTTTTTGTGGGTCTCAACTCTTACTCCGTCATGATGCTTCGTAGTTAAGGTCATTTTAATCTTTGTAACTTGTTTCTAAAGATTGATAAATTTCTTATTTGCCAATCGGAACACAAATAACTTGAAAAAAAATAGGTTCAATGGTTTTCATCCAGTGTAATTCAAGTTATGTGTTCCGATTTTTTTCAAGTTATATGTGTTTCGATTACGCTCTTAACGATATCCGATCGAGTTGATTTTTGTTACACTAGTAGTACTCAACGAGCTCTACGCGGTGGACGTCTCTGATCGGCGGAACAATGCCTGCCCAACCGCACCGTGAGCCGCACAGCACGCTGCACAGCACCTCTCCGATTCCGTACAGTACATGTATGCATAGTTTGTTCATGTATATAATGATGTAAGTGGAAGCCACACAGTTACCACCTATCTTTCACTTTAGCCAAAGACCTTTGAGAGAATTAAAAAGTGATAAACTTCTCTTAGTGGCTTCAATGATTTAACCCAATGGGAAAATGTTATTAAGGGAGCCTAATTGCATACCTCACTAATCAATGATTAAAGAGATTTGGGAAGATGTGATTCCTCTATCTAAACCAGGGTTTAAAATAAAATGGGATCATTATCTAAGCTCTAAACCAAGTTATGGTCTCAAATGAATCCCTTAATCTTCTTCTTCCTCTCCATTGGACATTAAACATACAAGATAATAACCACTCAATACGGCACGTCATATCATCTTTTGGAAATAAAAAAATTATATATATATATATATATATATACGTTTTATGAGAATAGAGGAAAGGAAAAATTGCAGCTCACGACAGTAAAACTGAAATTATAAATTTAGAACTATCATAAAAATAATTTTCTGTGAAAAATAAAAATCCCATAATTGAGATGGAAATTATTAATTGTGTTCATTATAGCATATAGTGAGTAATTTGTTGAAAATTGCATACTGAAATGTACCGAGATGCTGTGGTACAATTTTTTAAAGAGCAACGTGTCTACTGTCAATCGATATCGTCATATCGGCTTACTCAAATTTTTAGGTCATACTTACATAAGTAAAATTTCGTATCAATTAAGGCCAACATTTGCAAGTAGTAGCTAGCTCATGCGGTAGAGCTTTTGGACGTCACACGTTATATCCCGGGATCGAATCCCCCTCCCCATGTAATAGATTAGGAATGACGAATGAAAAAAAAATGGGCCAACCTTTGGTTTTGGACCTCATATCATTTAATTAGGCCGCCTTTAATTTGTTTTGATTGGCATTGGTAAAGTCTAACATCCAACTATAAGCAAGCCAGTTTCAAAGCATAACTGAAGGTATTAATTGGATGTTGAATGCAGATAATTGACAACTTTGTCAGATTAAAAGGGTTTAAATTGTTAAAATAGGTCTAATTAGTAAAAGAAATTGCAATTTTATGGATTACAATAATGATAAATATATATATATATATATATATATATATATATATATATGCTAGCATTTTTAACGTTATGGGAGATTTAACCCATCTGAATTCTGAAGTCTCAAACCGTCAAGTGGTGGCTAGCTCATGCGGTAGAGTTATTGGATGCCCCACACTGCATCCCGGGATCGTGTCTCATTCCCCCTCCCCATGTAATAGATTAGGAATGACGAATGACCAAAAAAAAAATGTCTCAAACCGAAGAAGTTGGGTGTATTAATTAATTAGTTTATTCTAAAGTGTTTTACCCTTATTGGACATAATTATAGGATGTAAAACTTCATGTTGAAGGAATTAATTTGCTCAGCAAAAAAAAAGTGAAGAGCGTCATCACTCATCACCATGTTCTATTATTATATTTCTAGCCTTTTTATCAGAAAATGCATTCAGACGTATTCTCTTCCCCCTTAAAATTAATGAAAATATAAAAACACCTAAGTAGATCGGGGAAATGCAAGTACTCATAAAGTTTACTCAGAAAATTGCGTAAAATTTGAAATCAGTAGCTTAGGTTCACTCCGACACATATTTTAAATTCTTGGCAATTTCTGGATACATTTTATAGGTATGTAGCACGAGTGAATTAGATCGGCCATATGTACCTTGACACTTGTCGTGCATTGTCATTATAAAATACTAAAGTAACATCACTCGTTCGAGTTAATAATCTTAGTTAATTTGATCGGCTTCTTTTACAACTTCTCAATAGGATTAGGTGATTAATGGGTAGTTGCCTAATTAAATTTGGATTCAGTACATAACAGTACAAAAGCTAATGATTATATATATAGGGGCGGTTCCGTGGACACAACGAATAACACAACATTTGACACAAAAAAATTTTTGTGAGCCCCACGCGAATGATCGGAACCAGACAATTTGTTTAAAATATGTTTTTAAGATTGCTTCTACAAATCAACCCATCTGAATATCGGTATGACTTTGATCTGTTCATTCAGTTGATTCCTGTCAAATTTTACAGGCTAAATTTGAATGAACTTATCAAACCTTACCGATATCCAAATGAGTTGATTTTTTACAGGAACTTTTACAAACATGTTTTAAACAACTTGAACGGCTCTGATTAGCATGGGGCTTCGATTACTGTTGTGTCAAATGTTGTGTTATTCGTTGTGTCTACGGAACCGCCCCGATATATATATGTACTCTTTTCTCATATGATTTTACAATGTTATCCTTGTATTTCGTTTCATAGGCAAAAACAATAAATTCACATAAACTAGGACGAAAATAAATAATAGACACCATTGCTAATAACAAGAGATTATTCACTCTTCCGAGAACGCAAATAAATAATTTCTTGCTAATCACACTATTAAAAATGGTAACACTAAAAGTGTAAAATTACTCCCAAAAGTAAAGTTTTGAAACCCGGGTTGTCTCGGCCGGTTGGACTGCTTGGACCGCCACCGGGGAAGGTCTCCGGTCCAAATAACCCATAAAAACAGTTCCAAGCTTAATTCCTAAACGTTAGTAGGGTTGGTGATTAGTAAGTTACAATAACAGGCCAAACTAGTTCCATTAAGGGTGAATTTCGCATTTACTAAAAGTTTTGCTTTTATCATTCCCAACTCTCATTTGCTAAAAGGACCAAGGTAATTAGCTAACTTGGTTTCAGCAAAAGAAGTAGAGAAAGTTGCTAATGAGTAACAAATTGGCTTTTGGCATAGCTTTTAATACTTTTACGAAAAATTGACTTTTAGCAATTGGTGCTAAAAATAGGAAACTCGGCCTTGGAACATGAGTCCTCTCCCTCAGAATTAGGGTCCCCCTCCATTACAGATTTAACAGATGCTTTGGAAACTCTGATTTAACAGATTCAAATTCTGGATGTAAGAGCATCTCCAGTAACACTGATAGTGTAAGAAATAGTGTAAGAATTAGACAGTTAGCTAATCTTTTTTGTGTTCCAATAGTGGAGTTAGTACATGAATATATGTGCCAAAAGTTAGTGCAGTGCTACTGCCGTGCATAACTGTGTTGGCACAGGTAACTCTTCCAAGAGAGGAGAGAGAGAGAGAGAGAAGGGAGGAGAGAGAGGGAGAAAGGTGCTGCTGCAGCAGTGCACGTGAGAGAGAGAGGAGAGAGGTAGAAATAAAGTGGGAAGGGAGAGAAAAAGTAGAATAGGTATGGCCCACTAGAATGGCGATCTAATGAGGGATCCCTCAACTCCCTAAGTTGCGGACCTCCACTTTTCGGACCAAATTTCGAGGATCCGAACCGTTAGATGTGTTTAAAAGGTGTTTTAAGGTCCACCACTAGGATTCGTTGAAAAAAAACACTCGGAAGGGGTTGATCGGAGCAGTTTTTGTGAAAAACGCTATAGAGATAGGTGTTTTTTTTCAACGAATCCTCGCGATGGACCTTAAAATACCTTTTAAACACATCTAATGGTTCCGATCGTCGAAATTTGGTCCGAAAAGTGTCCAAAACGTGGAGGTCCGCAACTAAGGGTCGTTGAGGGATCCCTCATTAGATCATAACTCTGGCCCACTATATATATTTTTATGTGTACTTTTATACACTCTAACAACACCCTAACAACACCATTGCAACCCTACTTACCTTACCAACACATTTTGTCATAACAACACAAAAATGATACCCATTTTTTACACTTTTGTATCATATAACACCACATTTTTAACTCCACGACAGGAGATGCCCTAAGGCCTTGTTCTGCTCTGAACAAATTTCAGCCCAATCGCATAGTACTTGGGCTACTACCAGATCTGTTAAACCCAAGAAATATGGGCTTTCTTATGTTTGGGCTAACGACCAGATCTGGCATATTTGACGCAACTAAAGATTAAAGTAACTAATGTAGTAATTAAAAGATGGCAAATGCTAAAGAGTGTAATATTGCGTCCGTTAAGGGTACAAAAAAGTACACTTGTGGGTACATTTATACTTTAAAGTACATTTTTAAGTGTACTTCAAAGTACATGTGTACTTTGTAGTACAAATGAAACTCAATAAGTGTACTTTTTTATACCCTTAACGGATGCACGGTGCGCCCGCCCATTAGCAAGACCCTTAAAAGATAAGAAATGACAAAAAAAAGAAAGATGGGCAGTTTGTAGAGTAGGAGGTCGTAGGGGAGTGGTAACTATTTTTAAAATTACGTGGTGTTAAAATATCCAGTATATCCTTATGTACGGTTTTTTTTTTTTTTTTTTTACAGAAAGAAAAGGCATGACATGTAAGGCTTCAAACAAGGAAGACACTAAACGGTCATCTCCCTTTATATACTAGATTAGAATAGATTACAAATACACAGCTATGAAGTATAACATCGGTTGGTTCAGTGAACTGCGTAGGACTTGCAGAATTATGCTAAGTGTTGTAAAATCGAAATTCCAAAGATTACAAAGTGGCAAGAAAAAGGACACTGGGATTCTCTCATTCCATTCATCACATATCAAACTCTACGGGGCGGTTCTGATTTTTCAGAGGCGTAACGTGAAGATTAAACATGGTATCATTTTTGTTGGACTATTATAAAAGTAAGAAAGTAGGATAACCTCCTAAAATTTGTAAGCATTTGGGATCTAAAGCGGCCTAGCTCAGGGCCGGCTCTGAAACTCCACTACTTTGTGAAAACTGAAGGAAGCTTGTGTGCTACTTTGGCTTCAATGCCCTTGGATCCTGGATCATGGTTTGGGGTACTGGTCCTGTGAATTTTTCCTCTTTCCATGCCTTCTCTTCTCTGTATTTTCCCCATAGAACTGAGTAAAGCCCTGCTATTATAAACATGGACCCAACTATCCTGCATTCCCTCATAAGGTGGATTTTATTTTTTTCAGTTACTATGTGGAATATGAAGAAAAGGAAATATTAAAAACTGCATTTTCGATGTGATTTCTGTGAACTTTAGTTGAAAAAAAAATATTGAAAAATAATCACTATTTACTAGTACATCAATTTGTCATAGATTTCTGCATACAAAATTGCTCATTAAGTGGAGGGAGTCAGGAGTGTATGGACCATATTTAATATTAATGCGATGCAGGTCATATGCAAGGTTTCAAATAACGGTTTCACAATGCGTAACGGTAACGGTTTGAATGTAACGGTTTCGATAGTATCAAACGTAATGAGAATCGGGTGTAGCGGTCCTAAATTTTTATAAATCATTTTTTGGCAAAAAATAATTTTAAATTGCTCAAATAACCCGTAACGGCCGTGAATCGATCCATGAATCTGATACGCACTTATGAGTCATGGGAACCGGTCGATACGCATGTGATTTTTACTCTCGCCGGTAACCCGAGATGTAACGGTATCGGAGAGCCCAAAATCTATTATGTAATGGCCGGTATGTTACCTAACGGCCAGTATTTAAAACTATGGTCGTACGTACCTAGAATGAATTTGGTCCGTACACTTCACTTTATGAGTGTCTTTATTACTTTATACAAGCAAATTACGAATTCGTAACCTTGATGTTTTAGCATATATAGGTGCAATTACAGAGAGACGGAAATCAAGGACGGCTAATTCTATTCACGACCCACTCCATTGTATTTGACAAAAAGTGGGTCGTGAATAGAATTACCCATCAAGGAAATCCATTGAGAGTGAGTTAAAATTAGAGGAAATTAATTATGTACCCTCCAAGGAAAATCTTTTCAGCAAGGATGAAAGAACCCATGATGGCAACAAAGATCATCGTCAAAGGGCTAAAAGCCGTCGCAAAAACAGGTCCTTTTGTCTTCATCACCAGCCCTTGTACATAGAATGAAATACTTGATGCTACAATCCCCTGTCAATCATTAACGTGGGTATATAATTCATCATGCACACAATAGCAGTGCTACGTACCCAGAAAAAATGCACAGAATTTACGCAGAAAACAGCAATGAGTGGAACAGAATTTACCCAAAAAACAGCAATTATGTACATTTTTCTGGGCATTTAGCATTAATGTGCACACAAAAAAGAGGAAAGAGAGAGCAAGAGAGACGTACGGTATAGGCAGCAGCGAGTAGGTTCATGTCCCAGCTGATGGACCAAACGGAGGGTTTGTGTTCCATTACAAAAGCCACTGCTACCGCTTGCAGGGTCCCCATTAAGCACACTAACGATGTTAGTGTCAGTTGATGCTTCTCGTAATGTTTCAACGCTGCCATCTGTTAGATTCACTCATTATTGTAGACACCTCAAATTTGGCTAAGTAGATTGACTAAACTCCACCTTGTGGCCCGATGGTGAAGCTAGTCTCTATAAGCGAAGCAAAGCTCTGGCAGAGCCAAGATATGATGATGAGAAGCTTAGGTGTAAGGAGAAAAATCCCCCAAAGTATCAGAAAAATCATAAAAATCTAGCCCACGAACATCTCTTCATTACCAAGGCCGTCATTTCATTCTCACACCCGCTCCTTTATTGCCACGACAGTCTTCCATTTTAGCAAGTGCTCCATGGCCGATTTAAGGACTTTTTAGGCACCTGAAGAAGCCATGGGCCCAATAGGGCCGGCCCAAGGGCATTCAAAAAAAAACCCCAAAATTGAGGCACTCTCATAATTTTTAGTACTCCCTCCGTCCATTTTTAAGTGATCCATATGGGAATACGTGTAATTTCAAACCCCTAAAAAACATATTTCTCTATATAATTTTTTTAATTTTTTTATACCAAATTAAAGTGCTTATTGAGTACTTTAATTTGGTGCCAAAAAAAATTAAAAACGTTCTACGGAGGTGCTTTTTTAACGTCCACAAAAATACACGTTTCCCAAGCGGATCATTTAAAAAGGGACGGAGGGAGTAATATGTATGGGTAGGACTAGGAGTTTTTTATAGCCCAAAAGAAAAATAAAAAGGCTCAAATAAGAAAATAAAGAGGCCCGAAACAATTGTAATAAAGATTGGGTCTTTTAGGCCCAAATTAAAACAAATCCTTGTCTAGATGGAATATTAGACTTGAGCAAGTCTGGATCAGTTTTTTTTTTTTCGGTACATCTGGATCAGTTAGGGTTAGGGAAGTGCCATCATCTTCGTCCATTTTTTTTTTTTTATCAAATCATCTTCGTCCATTTGAATCTTCGTCCATTTGAATCCCCTTCCCTCTGGCCTTCCTCTAATTCTACTTCAGATGATTTTTCTTCTAAGAAATTAACTGAATTTCAGCCTGCATATGACCACTTTTCACACCGATTCCCATTTTTTAGAGAGTTCCTTGCCATTTCTAAAAAAAAAACGAGAAAAGAAAGTGGTAAATTGAGTCACGTCTACATAAATTCTCTCCAATTTAACAAAGTACTAATTTCTTTGTCATGTATGACAAAAGGTCCTACTATTTATTGTAATAAGCAAATAAAAAGACCCAAAAAAAAAAACATACATTTCAGAGTGTACTTTTTATACATTTTAAAATACCTTTACAAACTTTTATACATTTGAATACATTTTTTAAATTTTAATTACAACCTATTGGGCAGATTTTAGAATTTTCCATGACAAAATATATGTAAAAGTTAACCATTTGATCTTAGTGGGGTTTTGTTTAAAAGCAATGGTATATATTCTTTTATGTTACGTCTGTATGGGAAAAAAACCAATTATTACAGAAAGCGATGGAGCGTTAAACGGTAACTTTTGGAGATTGTTGATTCTTAGTCGCTCTTGCCGGCCAATGAAGTTATAATTCGTACTCTTTTTCTTTAATACTCGTTGGAAAAATTATTAAATATTGTATTCTTAGGGCACAATTTTTAAACTAGGCCTAGGGCACTCCAAACTCTTGGGCCGGCCCTTGGCCCATGGCCGCGTCTCCGTTTAAACACGTGAGACATGACCGTCTTATTGTTGCCATGGCCATTTTATCGCAAGCAAACGCATACTTAATGAGACCGAAATGTGGGGATGTACCCTTTACTACTGTCATTTTCATTTTGTTTTCAATAACTTCTGACAGCTTCTCTTCCGTATAGTTAGCTCATGAGTTAAAGACTTTCATTCCCACCCTTAAACCAGGAAATGGAGACAAATTATCTCGTGCCATAG
The DNA here is from genome assembly GCA_036023075.1 of Gaultheria prostrata. Classification (NCBI taxonomy): domain Eukaryota; kingdom Viridiplantae; phylum Streptophyta; class Magnoliopsida; order Ericales; family Ericaceae; genus Gaultheria; species Gaultheria prostrata. Next base: position 12,571 of record JAXBDA010004786.1, read on the forward strand.
CTATGATCTATATATGAAGCATCGACACCTCTAGGGGTCGCCCTATTGCAATGTCGGGACACGGTAGGAAACGTGTCCAGACACGCCACGTGGATGGGGAGCTTATGAAAGATAATTTCTTATTACTTTCTCATGTTTATTTGGCCAAACAATCTAGGGTTAACAACGAATATCACGTTGAAAATTACATAGACTACACGAGATGATGAAATCTAAATGCAGCTGCACAGGGCAGCAAGATGTCTCTGTTAACTTGAGTTGGAGAAAAGCCTCGTCCAGTAATTGCACTCTGGATTTTAAAAATATATGTCATGCCATTCTTATTTCCAAACAAACTGCTTGTTATTCACCGACATCTATAAGGTTTGCCTTAATGACCAATACCTGTTTAACGTTTGAGAAATTACTATGAATCTCCTGTTTTCAATGTTCATTTCATCGATACCCAACCAATAACTATTCGACTACACACATGATGAAATTAGCTAAAAGAGGCTTACATTGACAAAATTTACCTTTTTGATAAAATAAATAAATAATAAAAGCTCTCATTTCTCAAAAAATTTACCCAAAAGTAATAAATTTGTTATTTCTGACCAAAACAATTCAAAAAATAAAAGGCTATTCGAAAATTTTATCCGTTTTGATCATAGTTGCTCTTCCAATGAGGAAAAAAAGGTCATTTGGATTCAAAATAAGTGAGAGTTGACAATTTTTTATTACTCCCTCCGTCCCATATTTGTTGTCCATTTTCACTATTCACTGCACCTCCAAAAATTGATTATATCTTTCAATGTGTAATGTTGTATATATTCAATATGGATCTTGTTTGATAGTTCTCGATGAGTACTATTAAACAAAATTTTCAAAATTGTAAAACACATTATAGATTGAGAGATATAAGTAATTGAAAAATGGCACGCAAACCCGTAAACGGACAACAAATTCGGGACGGAGGGAGTACTTTACTAGAATGGTGGCTTTTATATATAAGTCATTTTTGGCTCATTTCATCGGTGCTTGGACAAACAATTGTCAATTCGGGATATCGATGAAAAGCAGACAAAAATCACATGAAGTTTATCTTCATTTCTCATACTTGAAAGGAGTACTATTCGTCATTAGAAAAAACGTGTCAGTGAAATTTTTTTTTGATAAGCAACGTGTCAGTGAAATTTACCCTTATGAAAATCCTTTTAGAAATTTATATGGCATATTTTTCTTCTCTCTATTTCTTTTATTTATTCTCCATGAATGATACCTGTAAAATGAACGAGGAAGCCCAGGAGAAGGTGGCAATGATGAGGAAAATAGAGCCCTTGAACCAGTCCTTATCAGTAGTTCCAGTGGTATCGATTATGGTATCGGTTATGTAAGATTTACGAGGATGGACATGCTTAGACCAAACCATCTCCACAGCTGGACCTTTGTACAACGTCATCAACATGGCCCCACCCATTGTTACTATGGTCCCCACTATCTTTGCTTGGTGTATCACCTTCTTCATGTCTATCTTCTCCATCCTACACATACAATTCTTTCACCAAATTAATAATCTTTTGGGGAAAAAAATACCCATTAATATGTAAAGAGTTCAAGATACATGACAATTCTAGACACAACTTAGAATTAATGAGCTTACCGAAAGATAACAGCCATGATAAATGTCATTGCAGGGAGCATGTTGTTAATCGCGCAGGAGAAGGTTGGCGATGTATATTTTAAACCCGCATAATAGAAGTTTTGGTCGATCACTGGCCTGTAGAAACATGGTAAAGTAACGTTGGTGTTTATAGTAAGTGTATGAATTAAAGAAGAGTGGTTTGATAGCTAATACATAATCTAAGTTACAGGGATAGAAAGAATCAAGACTAACCCAAGAAGTCCCAGAACAAATATTTGCATGAAAATTGGAATCGTAATCTTTGGCCGTGCTTTCCTGAAATAGAGAAGAAATTTCATCAGGTCTATGAATTCCATTGAAACTCAGTAGTTAAGCATATTTGGACGAGAATTCTAACAGTACAAAGTAGAGACAGAGACACTTGACTAGTATTTACTCGTGTATACTTAAAATAGAAATGATTCAATCAAAGGGGAAAAGCGGTATTTATGTCTCGATGTTAGAAAGTCATATACCTCTCCAAGAAGATAGCGAAGGGGGCGATGGCAGCAGTGGCAATAGCATTGCAATAAACAACAAGAACATAGTGGCTCATTCCTCGGTTGAGCGAAACCTTGGTGATGATGTCCATGCCAGCATATCCAAAGCTCAATGAGATCATCGCGATATAGGGTTTACAGTTGTTTAAGATGTTGTTGCAGCACTTCTGCGGCTGCATGTTCTCAGGGAGATTAATCATGAAGATCGAAAGTTCAATGGAAATGAGTTGAAGATTGTAGAGAAGAAAAAACTTTGATTCTAGGGTTGTATACCTAAGAGGAAGCTGCAAAGCTAAGCCATATTTACATATATATTATATAGTAGTGGAAAGGGTGCACTCCCCCATGTCAAAGAGTGTTAGGTAGTGGAAATTGCAATTTGTTAAATAAACCATGTAGCTAGTATATTACAAGTAGTATATTAGGAGATCATTTGACATGACACTTTACATATACCTCTACTAAATAATTTGTCATTGACTAACTAACTCGTGGTTAAACTATTTAGTTGAAAAATAAAAAGACATTAGTTCAATACCATCTGACGTAACAGTATTAAATTTTACATAGACCAACGACGCTCCACTAAGTAATGTGGTTGATTTACATCAATATTGAATTATAACGGGTATTTAAATACGAGATTCAAATGCATGGTCACCTTTGCTCTTTAAGGGAAAAAAAAAAAAACTTTTGTGGGCATAAATTAAACCTCATGTGGAATATGTTGGAAAAAGTAAATATTCATAATTATCCATTCACATATGTAAAATATATATCGTTGGAATTGGGTAGGGGTGACTTGGGGAGAGAAAGAGAGGGACAAAGCTTGTGGTACACCAAACTAGCAAAGTGTGATGGGTAAGGTCATAGGATAACATTTGTTCTTCTTTCATGCAATGGACATTTTTTTTCCACTTAAAAGTACATAATAGAAATTGAGATACACACCTTCATTTGTTGCTGAGAATCCATGAAATCGTCCCAGAAGTTCACGAGGCATCCATTAAACACTGAAACGGTGAAGCATTGCCCATGAATTGGTCCCTTGATCCTTTTCTAATATCTTTTGTCTTTGGTACCTTTATCCTTTTCTAATATCTTGTCAACATCCTCATGGGTTTTGACATAGAAACAAAACACCCTCATGGGTTTTTGACCGCTTCATCCATGTCTGCCTTGGCTTAATTGTAAAGAAAATACAAGATATTAGAAAAGGATCAAGGGACCAATTCATGGGCAATGCATCACCGTTTTAGTGTTGAAGGATATTATTCACAATAATCGAAGCATTTACTTCATCAATCAATAGCTCATAATAACTTCTGTTGGTTTTACGGGGCCAAGCATCCACCCTGTACTCGAGCGTCCCCTGCTGGCGCGAGGCAAGTGTATTGGAAGGACTAACCGCCTCCACCTGTCCGTGATGTATGGGCAGCATTGCGAAGAACCTTGTGTCTACCTGCTGCTAAGTGCAAGGCTTTGCGCAATGCTTTTAGATGAGTTCGTTAGCATCTGATCCAACAACTTCATTCAACATGTATTTCTCTCTATTACAAGCACAAAAATTCGAACAACCCACAAATTCTCATAACCCCCTCAACTGAAAGAAAAAAATCCCTAAATCTAATAAGCGATCAAATATCACCCAAGAAAGAATCTTCGGGTTTGGAAATCCATGAATTTTGAACCCATGAGAGAAGGGCAAGTTCCGTTTGTGATCCAAGCCCATCGATCGAGAACCCCAAAATCGAAAACCCCTCTCCGGTTCGACTGGAAATCGCTCCCGCATTAGGATTTGTTGGCCGATGTTTAGCGGTGGCGAGGCCGCGACGGCGGCGGTGAGGACGGGAATGGTGTGGCACTGGGGCTTGTCGCTGCCAATGTTCGGGAGGGGGGTTGGTTGTTTTGACGAGGGGTTTTCTGTTTTTGTTTTCAGGGTCCATGGGTACACCACCCGTGTGTACTCCAAATGTACATCATTAAATCCCAATTATCCAAAACTATTTTTTGAGGTTCCGTATTTAAAATGTTCTAAATTACAGTATTTTCTAACAAATGGTATCAGAAGTAGGTCTTGGGTGGTATCAGAGCTAGGTCTTGGGTGGTCTCACCTCGCGTGGGAGAGTCTAGTCAATCTCACCTTTCCGCCCAAGTCGCTTCCTGATCTCCTGGTCTGTCACCCCCACGTGCATACGGGGCTGCACATGAGGGGAATGTTAAGAATTGTCTCACATTGCTCACCTAAACCACCCAAACTTGGTTAATGTAATCTAGAGGTTATTCCATCTATTGCCAATTGATTTTAGGTTGGAATCCTCCAAGAAATTAACATGGTATCAGAGCATTTCAAATCCAGAACGTCGAAAAAAACTTTTGGACTGTCGGGATTTGATGGTATACAATTGGGGTACACACAGGTGGTGTGCCCATGGTGTTTTCGAGAAAAGAAACCGTAGAAAAGAAAGGGCCCCACACGAAGTGAAATGGATGCCACTTGAACTGCTGGGATGATTTTTTTTTTTTCCTTGTCATTCATCATTCCTATCTATTACATACATAGTGGATGAGGAAATGAGACTTGATCCCGAGATGTAGTGTAGAACATCAAAAACTCTACCACGTGAAATAGCCATGGATTCACTTTCCTGTTAACTATTAACGCCGATTTTTTAAATAACAAAAAATTAGAATTCAATAACTATATATTAATATTCAATTGCAAAATATATGTGTGCATGTGTATTATACTATAGATAAAACAAACTTGTAGTATTTAAAATCTTTAAGTGCTCCTCCATATAAGCTTGAATGTTCGAATCCCATCGATGTCAAATAATTCAAATCTTTTGGACCATTAAAGATTTGTCCGGTCATTAATTTCAGAACTCAAAATTAGTCAAGGTATATGCAAGCTAGTTGAGACATTCAGGTGTATAAAAAAAACATGTACTCCATTTAAAGTCAAGTAATCTTGATCATGCATACTTGGAAGGTCTTTTGATGCTAAATCCGATTTGGTGTTGAATATTTGTCTTGTGCTGCTAATGCCGTATTAGGGAAGGGAGAAAAACTTGGGTGCCGGCTGGATAGCACGTGGCGTTAACCAACATGCATTCAGTCGTCCAAAGTGTTTTGAACGGTCCAGATTTTAAACAAATTCTTCCACACCGGGATGTCGCGTTAGGCATCAAGTCAGCGTTAGCCTACATGCACCCAAAATTTTCTCTAGGGAAGGTGTCCTGGAACAAAGATCTGGTGTTCGGATGCTACAACTGATCATTTTCCAAAATTTGGAATTTAGATACGTATTGGTTTGATGTTTTTGGTGCTTCATTGTTGTAAGCCATAGCCCACATGAGCTGTTTGTTCTTTTCCTTTTGTGTGGTTCGTATCTTCCCAACCTTCGTCTTTAGAACCCCAAGGGATTGTCATGTTGGATACTTGATTTGACTTGGCGTTTATCAAGGTTGCAGGATCGACTTTATTCGGCAGCGATTTGTCTTTAGGATAATTTCACCTCTCGCTCGTGAAAAGAATAGTGAGTTGAGCTAGAGAGATTAGTCCGGTCTATCGGCACGCTCTTCTTTACCTCAAAAAAAAAAACCTTTCCTTTTATCTTGGGTGGGCTAATGATTTTCAAAGCTCTATGAACCAACTTATTGTGAGTTGAGTTTCCCATATGATAAAATCAACATTTACTAAAATTAAATATTTTAAAAATGTTAAAATCAAATGTTTAGCAAATGACTAAAATCAACTGTTGATTTTGACAAATGGGAAACAACTTCTTAGTTGGGATTTTTTTGTTTCTGTGGTAAATACATAGTGCCCATAGTCCCTTTAATCTTTGTACCATTATTTCAAGGAAATTAATATTGACACTCCTTATTTTGATATTGGCATTCCCTATTTTGTTTATATTATGTGAAGTTACTCAATCACCCTTGTACTATATAATTACATTTTTCTCCTCCTTTCAAAATGATTGAAATAACTCTTAAAGTACCAGGGTGGTTTAATAACTTCACCTAATAGAGACAAAAAAAAAAAAGGGAGTGTCAATATCTAAATGGGGAGTCCGAATATCGATTCCCTATTTCAAAGATTAATAAAAAAATAATAATGAGGAAAAAAAGATGCGTATTCTAGAAGAATAATGTTTAACATAAAAATTTATATATTTAGTATATTTTATACTCCCTCCGCCCCCAAATATGAGTCAAGTATTCCATTTTGGATTGTCTCTAAATAAGTATTTGTTGCGAAAAGTTAATGGGTAGACGTTTGTACATTTATTATTTTGCCATTTTGAAAAGTTAATGAGTGAAGAGTTAATGGGTAAAAAGTGGAGGATAATTAGAAAAAATGGAGATAAAAATTGATGTAAAAAATATGATAATAATATTTTTTTAATAAGTTAGATTTATAAATAACACATTTAAAAAGGGACAGATGCACCTTATGCTATAAGGAATGATGAATTATTGAAATAAGCTATTATGGGCTCTGTTTGGTAATGTTGACAGTTTTTTGTTTTTGTTTAGAGGAAACAAGACACCAGTTTTTGTTTTTTTTTCATTACCAAACAGTTTTTTGTTTTTGTTTATAGGAAACGAGACACCAGTTTTTGCTTTTTTGGGGAGAAGTACTGTGTAATCATGTTTGGTGCCAAAAATATTTTGAACACAAACAACAATAAAAACAAAAGGAATCAGCTGGACCCTAGTCCTCCCTCTCTCTGGTCCTCTTCAGTTTTGATTTTGTGTGGGCTCTTCAGTTTTGATTTTTGTGGGCCTATAAGAGGTCCACAACAATGATCACGTTATAAATCTTGTCAAGATCTTTAATCATACCAAAATCATCTTCACCCGATATCGGTCAATACTTCATCGGTACACATTTATATTAAAAAAATTAATTTGTTGTTTTTCACACTGGATTCTTCCTAATCCCTCATCTTTTATACTCCCTCCGTCCCAATTTGCTTGTCCCTTTTGAAAAAGTGAGTTTTTAAGGGGTGTGAAAATTTTATATTATCTTTTTTATTTTGCCCCTATGTCCAGTCAAAATTATTGTGACCAATTTTGGCCCAGTTTCCCACTTGATTTTATCAGATTTTGATAAAATCAACCCTAGATTTTATCAAGTGAGGAAGAAAATTTGATAAAATCTGAGATTTTTTAGTGCAAAAATCTGAGATTTTATCAAACTTTCTTCCTCACTTGATAAAATCAAGAGTTGATTTTATCAAATCTTGATAAAATCTTTATCAAGTGAGAAACTTGGCCTTTGTGGGGGATAATTTTTTATATGAAACACAAAATATATGCAATATGGATCTTGTTTGATAGATATCAATTAGCACTACTACAAAAATGATTAAAGATGACACACCAAAAATTGAAACAATGATACTTTTTGTAAAACTGTCATCTTTGGGTTTTGTTTTGGGTCTTGGAGTTCTTTGATTAAGAATTGAGTCATACAATCAAATATTCCAAGAATTCTCTTCACCCTATGATGCAATTAATTCAATCGCTCTTCCAGTGGATTCCTGGAAGTATCTTGCAAGGCTTGAGGATTTAAGGCGTGTGGCAAATCAAACACTTGATGCGATGAACAGGGATTCAGCAACTGGTAATTGGGTCAATTGAGAGGAGTTTCAATTGTAAGTATAGGGCGATTGTAATTACACAATGTTATTTTTAGTATTTTGATTCATTCCCGTAGTTTTTACCCTATTCGAAGTTTTCCACATATATTGCGTGTTCGTAGTTATTCATTTAATTCCTATCATCTATTTGCAATCGTTTGGATAGGATTTCCCGGAAAATAGAGGTAAGCGATTGTGACATGACAGACACGTTTGGGCTCTTCAGCACCAGACGATTTTTAACATTTTTCTTGTTGGCTACTGCAATACGTACCATGCGCATCGGTAGGTCTTTGGAAACTAAGCAAATGTTGCATAAAATTAATAACTTTACACAGATTAAATCTTTTTGGTGAGGGCTTTAATGGCAGGAGGTGAGGCTTTGCATGACTTCTTGGTGAAAGATTCCTATCAGAGGGTAGCTAGAGATTGGGAGTGATCTTTTTTTTTTCCCCCCGAAAGTCAAGGGTTGTCCGGGCCAGTTTAATTATGCATACCTCAACTATTTCTCTTCCGGTTAATTATGCGTACCTCAACTATTTCTCTTCCGGTTTAGTCAAAAGCAGATCATCCATACCAGGATCAGGGGATTCATAAATTACAAGAGATTTCTCTCTTGCGGCTTGGGGCTCAAAAGGTTATTAACTTTTGAACTCAAGATGTCTGAGTTTACAGTTCATCCCCGTTGCACAGCTGCAATGCTTGCTAGCTCCCAAATGCCACATTGAATGCTGTAATCACTAAACGTACAATAAAGTTTCTTGACAGACTTCGTCAATGGTATATTGCTCTTGGAGAATACAGACAAGTACAGCTTAAGCAATTGTCAAGCATTGATTACTGCATTTGATCTACCTTTGGGATTTTTGGGCCCATATCTTAAGTCTTGTTGTGTTGCTCTTTTGTTTTTTTCTGTCTGTTGAGAGTGTTTGTTGTGCTCTGATTCTGTATAGTTTTTGGTTTTTGTTCTGTTATTTTTGTTCAACAATGCTACGGACACAATACTCATACTAGGGTGGAACCCATGTATAAATCCGACTCTTATGTGAGTGTTGCGTCTGGATATTGTTTTCGAATGTTGTCTGGAGCATTTTGATTGCCTGTTATACGCAGGGAATTTTGTGATGGACTTTCAAGGCTTTTTCCTTGGTCCTTTGATTGGTTGGTGTGATCTTAATGAATTACCTTACTCAAGAAAAAAAAATGTAGAATTAGTTGATCCGATAGTCCAAATTTTATTTTATTTTTTTTGAACGCCAATAAGGGTGGGACCGTCTATGGCGCGTGATCATTAAGGTTCCCGACCTGCTGTGAAATATCCGGTTGAGCTAGTGTCCAAATAGGATATGCCGTCACCACAGCATCACCTAGGCGACTAATTGGCCAAAAGCTGTAACTGCAAATCCACACAAGTCTCAGCAATGACATGAGAGGGATTTGAACCTGGGAGACCCATGCACAGGGAGAGAGAGGAATCTTATCTCACTCAGTTTGTCCGACTAGGCTACTACCTCAGTGATATCTGATAGTCCGAATTTAATTTTGTTTATAATGTCAGATATCAATTTCCTATTTATGTCGTGATCCCAGAGAGGGAGGATAAGAGAAAGGCTAAAAACTTAGGATGCTATTTTGAATGTCGATATGAAAATTCCAAAAGTCTCAAGGGTATTCTAGTAATTACAAGAAAGACGGGGTTGCCACGCCCCTCGTGATCCCTGCTCTGCTTGTAGTTGTAGGCTTCTAGCTAACTGAAACAAAAATGCCACTTTTGAATAAATATTTCTATAAAACACAAAAAAAAAATTCGTGACAAATCTGTTTAGGTATAACTCGTCCAGCTAAAAACAATTTATTTAAATGATAGCAGTTTGAGTGGGGTTTAGTTTTATTTGGAGCCATATAATATTGGCAAAAATGGTTTAAGTATCTTTTGTACATCGCACCTAGTGTATTTGGTTCGTCTTGAGGTTGAATCATCATGAAGGAGGTGCTCAACTTTCGTTGTAATTACTAACATCATATCGTTTTGAGAAAAAAAAATTGAATATCTTTTGTCTCTTTTTTCACTAAAAGTGAAAACAAAACTTCTGATAGCATCGACAAAAGGGGTGACGATTACCCATTTGAGATGATACTTAGAAGAAAGGAAACCACACTATATAGTTTTTTTTTTCTTGGCGAAAGTCAGTAATTTTAGTTATGGTTATTGAGATTTGAACCCAGTCAAATTTATAGCAGTACATAGTGTCTATCAATAGGCTACAACTCTACTTGCGACCTTAGTATATTGTTTGAGTTTGTAAATTAGCATTACTTCAATGTTAGTTCATTATTCTTGAAAAGACAACAAATTCGAAAAATCTACTCTTTCTTTTGGAATATTTTTTGTGTAGTGAATTTATTTTAGCTTTCGATTCTGTTTAATCGACTTACAATTATGGATAGTATATATATCATGTCTTTTTTGTTTTTTCCGTATATTCAGTAACGAATGTGTAATCAGTTTGTATGAATCGTAATCAAGAGCCAAGAGGACAAGTGGTGCCTCGAAGGAGAAATTATTAATTGCTCTACAACACCGCCACTTAGTGTTTCAAAGACTTTACCATCACACAATTATGCAGAATCTAGGATTAAGTTTGTGAACTAAAGTGAATACGTAATGGTAAAGGCCCTCGGAGCACCACATATTGGTGCTACATCAGCATTGGGGTGAGTTTCCCAAATGATTTTATCAAAGATAAGATTTGATAAAAATCGAGGTTGATTTTATCAAATGAGGAAGAGATCTGATAAAATCTCAACTTTTTCAATGCAAAAAAGCTGAGATTTTATCAAACATCTTCCTCATTTGATAAAATCAAGGATTGATTTTATCACATTTTGATACTCCCTCCATCCGGATTTGTTGGTCCACAAACATACTTTTTCAAGTCCGAATATGTTTGTCCATTTCCAAAAGTTAAAGGGTAAAGTATGGAAAAATTACACAAAAAGTAATGGAAAAAAAATTGGAATCCCCAAAACGGACCAACAAATCCGGACGGAGGGAGTAAAATCTTTTGGAAAACTAGGCCTGAATAGTACTCATTCGTGCCACAAGATCACCAGTTCTTGGCAAACCTTTTTTTTTATCGGCAATTTTGCCCCACCAATGTTTTAAAAATCGGACCGGACCGGCTGGTTGGCCTGTCGACCGAACCTTCCTCCAGTACGATTTAACCGAAAAACCCCCTTCATCCGGTCCGATTTAACCGAAAAACCATCTTAAACAAAGACTGGCCTTAATAGTGCAAATCACTTAAACCCAGCGGTTAAACCGCTAGCCCAGTGGAATCAACAATTATGCATATACAACAAAAGTCTCCAACATGACTCCAATACACGGTCTGTGGAGCCGATACATATTTGAGTATGAAGTGTGCTTTGGCTCCATGGATTATTGTATACTCCGTTCCTAAATAAGTGTCTCATACTCTCTCTCTTACCTTTTTTCAAATCAAAAAATTAAGTGCTTCCGTGTATCATTTTTTGAATTTTTTCACACCGAATTAAAGTATTCATCGTGTACTTTAATTCGGTGCGAAAAAATTCGAAAAATGATATTTGGAAGCGCTTAAGTTTTTGATTTGAAAAATGACACGATTTTTCGTAATGGACACTTATTTAGGAACGGATGAAGTATATATTTTTGCACTGAAACCGGTCCTGGTCGACTGAACCGAAACGAAAAATTAAACTGCCTGTATGCGCTTCGAGGCCTCCACCTGTCGCACTGAGGCCCAAAAAGGCGACATTATTGGCCCAAACAGTTAATCGGCGCCTTTTGTTTGGGTTTTCGGAACCGGGTTTCGAAAACCCTCCCTTGTTCGGTTTTCCCAATGGGTTTTCTGCCCTTTGTTTTTTTTGAAGGGTTTTGAGAACCGGTTCTCAAAAATCCATTTGGGGTTTCAACAAGGGTTTTCAAGGGTTTTGAGAGCCGGTTCTCAAAAACACTTCCAAACAAGGTGAGGGAGAAGCAAAAGCTAATAAAGCATTGTACCGTGTTTGGATGGGTTTTGAAATGAAAATTTTTAAAAGAATTTTTGAAATAGTGTTTGGTTGGGTTTTTGAAAATGAAAATAATTAGGAAATGATTGGAGAGAAATAAAGAGATAAATGAGAATAATGAGATAATGAGTAGAGATAAAAATGTAAGTAATAATAATTGGAAAAATGAAAAATCTTTTTGAAAACATTTTTTGAAAATGATAAAAAAGCCAACCAAACAAAGCTGTATTTCTACGACTACCATGTGGGATTGGAGAAAATTTCTCTAGACTGCATATCTTTCCAACCCCTCCAGCCCTCCTCTTTTTATATTTTTTTTTGGTTTTTTTTAATAAAGTTTTAAATATAACTATGAAATCACGGTTCGACTCCAGTTCAACGGCGGTTGAACCGGTCACCCATTCATCCGATCCTTTTTCCGATTCGCTCACCAGTTTGACTTTCAAAACATTGCCCCCAACATATTGAGGCAAGTTCTGAGATTCTTCTCCGAGTAGCAAAGAGTATATAGGAGTATTTGATTTTTCGTATCCCATAGATATTATCAATGTGCGAGTTGTAATTTACTCCTGTGGTAGTACAATTTTTCCTTTTTTTTTGAATTGGATAAAGGTGAGAGGAGGCAACCAGCGTAGCAACTCCTTTTGGGCGTGACCATAGGGGCTCCCGACCCGCTGTGGAATGTCCGGTTCGAGCCATAGCTACAATTCGGAAGGACAGGTCATCACCACATCACCATCTGGGTACTAGATGGCCAAAGGACTCTTCACGCTAGCTAGTCCTGCAATTTGCGGGACTCGAATCTTGTCGGATCATATACAAGAGAAAGGAACACTTAAACTCACTCACTCTTGTCATCTAGGTTACCACCTTTGGTGAACGTGACTTTTAACTGGAATGATATGGGGACAAATCTATTCAAAAAAAAGATATGGGGGACAAAGCTAACGTACTGATGAGCTGCATGCATGTTTTTAGTACTCTGGATTAGGCCTGTCAATGGATCGGATTCAATCCGAATCCGAGAAGATCGGAATTCGATCCGAATCCGAACTCGCAAAATCAAAAATCAATAATCCGAAAAACCAGATATCCAATCTGGAAATCCGATTTCAATCCGTTTTTTTTTTTTTCAAAATTTGTAAATGATCAAGTTCCAATTGTATTTTTTCCCATTTCATTTCCTAAATTTGGACAGATGAAGTAAGGTCACATGACGAACTCCCCCGACTAACATCAAACTTGCAAACAACTGGGAAACTTTACATCATGTAACTCGAAATTCTATCCAAATTCAAATTCAGTGATGCAACCATGATAATCATATTCTTTGTCAGACAATTAGACAAAGACGTATAGTCGGCTTTTGAAATTTACGGTACCGTAAATATGAAAACGAGAAACCGTAAATTTGGACTGGCATGTGTTTTTTTTCTTCGATGTTTTTTTGAATCAACATTTCTATTAAGATCAATCCAAAAATTATGTTTTTGTAAATCATTTGAGCTTTATTTTATGCGTTTTAAATCTTATCAATTTGACCTTATTTCAAAAAAATCTTATCAATTCGATTTCACACCAATGCATGTGCAAAAAAAATTTTGTTAGCTTAGAGGGGATGTGGGGAGAGACGGGTGGGTTAAGAAAATAAAAAAAATTTCAAAATTGATTTCGGATCGGATTCTTATCGGATTAAAATCCAATAAAATCCGATTTGAATTACCAGATTCGGATTATCAGATTTTTCGGGATCGGATTCGGATCAGATTAAATCCGGTCCATTGACTGGCCTACTCCGGATTCATCGTAAAGGGTGCGGCTCAATTGGGTTCAATTATGAAAAATATAAGGTTGAAAAAATGTATTGAAATATGTGAAAAATGTATAGAAATATATGAAAATGTATTAAAAAGTGTAAAAAGTGCATTGGAATGTGTATTTTCTTTATTTGTTTGTGTGATTATCGTGTGCCCGTTGAGCACACGGTAACAGGACCCTTCAATTATTGCTTCAAGACAAGACTTAGCTGACAGACATATGCCCCTGTGGTCCATATGGACCCCCGGACCGGATTTGAAATGGAGAGATTCATCGGGGGGATTCTTGATTGAAAAATGTTAATGTGATCAATACGTATATATTAAGATTGAAAAAATGTATTAAAAATGTAAAAATATATATATATATATATATGTGAAAGTGTATTGAAAAATATAAAATGTGTATTGAAATATATATATATTTTTTCATTTATATGTTTATTGTGTGCATATTAGGCGCACGTTAACAAGACCCTGTATGTTTGTACCTACATGATCGAGCTGCAAGTTGCAAGTGCTCGTTTACCCAAAAAAGAAAAACCTTGCAAGTGCTCGTGGCGTGATAATAAATTGTCCACATATGTATGTGATTGAAGTTGTGGTAATGCATGGCTTCCGCCTTAGGCGGTTCTACATAGTCTTATGGGTGGTCAATTGAATATTCTCAATTTTTTTGTACTTTTATTTAAATTTTGTTCTTTTTGAACATTCAAACTAAAAATATTTAAGGGAAATTTATCGAAATAGTCCCTCTAGTTTCACCCCTGTCTTGATTTTGTCCCTTTAGTTTCAATTTCACTCTAACGAACCTGTAGTTTCAATTTTGGTCGATTTGAGTACAATTAATAACGGCCGTTAAGAAAGATGACGGAAATCCCAATTTTGGGGGTTTTGGAGGGGCAAACATGTCTTTTCGCCCACTTTCTTCCCCAATATCAAAACCCTAACTCCTCCCACCCACTTTATCCGTTCATTCACACGCTTTAAAAAAAAAAAACTTTGATTTTCTCAAGATAAT
>JAXBDA010004787.1:0-27279 GCA_036023075.1 Gaultheria prostrata
CCAGAGGAAGAAGAGGAAGCTTCATGGTATTCTCCAACACCGGCAACATCATCTTCTGCGGCTTCCGAAGATGAGGAAGAAGAATCAGAGGCCTTGTCCCCATCGCCATGATCATTCCGAGTCAACTCGACAACATCATCTTCTACCTCAGTTCAGAGTCCGAAGGTAAGGAAGAAGAATCAGAGGCATTGTCTCCATCGCCATGATCATTCCGAGTCAACTGGCAGGCGCAGGTGTTTGAGCTTCGACGGTATTCCCATGGCGGACTTGTCCGGCGATTATTCTGATCGGTTTACGCGAGATTACGTTGGAACCGGTTTATTATCGTTTTGATTCAGTACAGCGAAACCTATTTTTAAGAAACATAAATTCATTAAGATCAATTACTAATTCATTTTCAATTAATATCAAATTTTTACATGAATTGTATTTTTCTTTGCTCTACAATATGAATGTCTTAGATCATTAAAACATGCCTTAGATAGATAGAAAGTGTACATAAAGTTCCCTTAATAGTTATTGATGTGGAAGGGGAGATGATTCAATGAATCCACATCCATTTTAAAAAATACAAATTTATTTAGATTAAGTACTAGTATGTACTTTATTTACGTGATATTCGTATATTATGTGTATTATATTAACTTTTACGGGAAAAATGTTTTGGATCATTAAATTCTGATTGATATCAATATAAATTGCCCTTGTAGTACCCTAGAGATCAAACGACGTCGTTTCGAGGACATGACACAGGTTCAACCAGTGCTAGGACGTGGCAACGGTACAAAACGACGTCGTTTCGAGGACATGACACAGGTTCAACCTGTGTCATGTGGTGGAAAGTGGGCAACGGCACAAAACGACGTCGTTTCGAGAACATGACACAGGTTCAAGCTGTGTCATGATGTGGAAAATGGGACGTCGTTTTGGACCTTTTGTTGTGGGAAAAAAAAATTAAAACGTGAAATCTCTTTTCCCCTTTCTCCCCCAAATCAACTCGATACACAGAGAAGAGGAGAGGTTGAGAACTGGGTCACGACGAGCCACGACCACCGCCGCCGCCTACCTCTGCCACTGACGACCGCCACAACCTCATGAGATCCGCCACCATTTTGCTGAATGTTACTTGGTTAGATAATAGTGGCTTGTACTAAGATTTTTTTTTCTTTTCCCGTAATTCTGACAGCGATTGATGTTCCTGATGGGTTTATCCACGAATGGTGGTTGATATTACATGATATATTTAAAGGATGGCAAGAAAATAATCCACACAAAAATGAAGGTTCCTCCTATATTATGATTTTTTACAGTCAGTTGCTCCATTTTAAACTATTATGGCTCCGCTTTACCAATCCCATTAATCTTGTGATCGTGCTCTTTTTTTTAGGTCAGAGCAATGGTTAATGTGAATCAACAAGGCGATCCTTCCAAATCCAGAGAGCAGGAGATGACCGGAGAAATGATTAGGGAGCTGACTGGTAGTAGTGATTTCGGTATAATTCCTCAAATCCTTTGTTAGCACGTAGCTGTTTGAAAATGAAGAAGCACATATGTGGAGGTGTTATTAAGATTATTATAGTCAAATAATGTTGTAGGAGGATGGTTGGCGAGACCACTGTGTTTCCCTTTTAGGATTTTGAGAACCATAAGAAATTCATATGTTCAAGTTATCCACTGATACTTAGCTAATTGATAACCATAAGAAATTTCTATTCCAAAATTCTTATGTTCAAGCTGTCCACTCATACTCAGCTAATTGAATCCCTGCGAAAGCACCCTTACCATTGAAAATTTCATCAGTAGAAATGTTCCCGCAGGTGCCCATCTTCCAGTACTAGTGTGATTCCCATTCCTATCCCTCCATTCCATGCTCCAGAAAAATGCAGTCTTGGTCAGAGCAAGCCGCTTATTGGTTTGTGATCCTTATGCAATTCAGGCACTTAAAGTGAGTATATAGAAGAATAACAGCACCGTAAAGCAAGTGGAAGTTATTGGTGTACAACGAAGAGAGAGAAACAATATAGCCATTTTGATAGCTAAAGTTGAAAGAGTCATATAGCAAAATGTTTTTTTCATTTTGGTATTTTCACATTTTAGGTAGTATATGTCAATTAAGTATAACAAATCAACCTCTTCTTATCAAAAAAACAAAACGATTAACTATGATTCAAACAAGCCACTGAAAGAATCAACTTTTATGAACTTTTTTTTTTTGATCGATAACTTCTATGAACTTTTAGGAGTTATCTAGTGGTGTCACCACCAAATTTAGGGGGTTTATTTAGAAATTTATTTAAAATATTAATATAATAGAAGTAAATTTTTTTTTTCCCTCCTATGGGGTCGGCTGACCCCCCTCCCCAAAACACTGCCATCGTCAGTGTTTATTTCACATGCCATGCGGCTATAACTGTTTCTTTGCTGAAGAGATTTGCCACATCTCAGTTTTCTAAGTGGTATAACGAGATAATAATGAGCTCTCTACAATGACCTTTATATGAAGAACTACGAAAAGGTGACCTTCCAAACAAACGATGGCAATTGCGGCAGAAACGTCTTCATCGAAGTTCTGATGCTACCTGATTGGCCTCAATCGAAGTAAACAGTGATAGATTTTCGCGTTCTTTTCGTTTGAGATAGTTAAGGAAACATGAACCTCTGTCGAATCTTGGCCAAGAAGTTGAATGGATTTCTGATCACTGTGGAGGAAGGTAGTTTATTCATGATATTCATAAACTGGCCTTAGCCGCCAGCTGTTTATCGAGGAATGGTCGGATTTTAAAAAAAACAAGCTATGGATCTTGGCTGTGTCATAGCTGGGATTGAGAAAGATATGAGATACTGCATCCATACTAGGATAAATATCAAGAAGTCGGATCAGAATAGACTTGTGTGTTGATTGGCAAATCTGTGCTAACGTTAGCCTCGGGTTGATGTATCCATTCTTTGTTCCTAAGTCTTCTAGACTTCTTTTTTGTTAGCCATGGCTGGTGGATGAGCTGTATAGAACTATCCTTTGGTAGTTCTGTTTGCAGCTTTGGTCTCTAGCTTAGTCGTTATTCTGTTGTTTGTATTTTTGTTCTTGGGGATGCCCCTCTGCTCCTGTTTTTCAGGTTTGGTGCAATAAAATCTAAGTTACCAAAAAAAAAAGAAAAAAGAAAAAAAAACTTCAGATAGAAGTTATGGTTTGATAACTCGAGTAATTTGCCTTCGACGTGTAATGATATATTTGCTGTCTTCTTTGCACATCCTCTTTTTTCCCGACTGCTGCAGTTATACGCGAGTTCTTATCTTTTTGTGTGTCTCTGCAGCATTGACCATAGGGGACAACCTAATGCCATTGGTAGGATACCATTTAGTAGTGAACAAAACTTTTGACTTGGGTGTACCTTCTTTTGTTGGACTTAACCTAATCATTCATGTTCTGATTTGTTCCAGGAAAGTGGGCAAAGTTATCAAGGTTTGACATCTCAAACTCAACAAACACCACTGGCAGACTCAAAGAGACACTGTCAGCCAGTTGACCTTGCTGATATGGTTGCTCAAGGAGCAGGTTGTTCGGGTGGTGAAATACCGGCAGCAAAAAAGGTTGCACCATTGGCAGACTCAAACTCAACAAACACCATTGCATCACATAATGTGTCTTAAAGGGAGCCAAAAAAAAAAACTTTGTTTTCCCATGTTGATTTGTTTTCTCATGACAGAAGGAACCTCATTATAGTTAGAATTTATCCAGTTTGTTGCTGGAGGAGCCGTGGGATTAATTGCAATCCCCCTCCCTGCTCTCTCCTGAAGATATGTGCACTTTCATGCGTCTCTATTCTTTCACAGTCATCAGAGACGGAACATCCAACCATTGAAGGGTTGCCCATTTCTGCAATGAAAAGTTTGTACTGATCTCCAAGAATGAAACCAAATGGCGAGGAAGATGCAACAGTGAATCCCTCATGTCAGTCCCGACCCCTTCCTCTGCAAGTGTGCAGGACTATATTCCACTACTAACCGAGTTCATGACTTTAATGTTTTGAGGTACACCTGTGTTGCCATTCATGCTGTGATAAGTACCTGAAACCTTGTCCCAAATTTTGGTGTTACAAACCGGAATTTTGTATTAGTGAATTCATCATTTGATCTGGCTTCCTACCAGATTTCTAGAGACCTGTGATTTGGCTTTCCCTAGCATTCACTGCACAATTTTCTCTCATTCTTTTTCCCCCAGTTCTGTTGTGGTATTCTTAATTCCTCACCACTGGTAGTTAGCAGACTATTATGCATCGATTTTGTGAGTAAGTACTTCAAATGGTACCAGATTGGAGTGTCTCTCATTGTCATGATCTGGCTTTAGCGAAGCAAATTCTGCTATAGCGAAACTCCATACCAATCGAATGGATGAACAGATTGTGTTATGTTCTGATGCCAAAGGTGAAATATTTTTTCATTGGAAACTCATGAATACAGACATATAATGGTGTCATTTATGCATTCATGTTTCACAAATTTGGGCAGCTTGTGCCAGATTTAGTGTTGTGATGTTGTGCACGCATTTTCTGAATTTAAGGTTCTAACCGGTGCAACTAGTATTACACGAGTTATTTGAGACAGACTCAACCGATGCAAGTAATCATCTTCACACTCCCTTATCGGCACAAATAAAAAACTGTATTTCAGCCCCATCACTGTGGAGTTGTGCTGCATGCCAACAACACGATCGAGTTGGAGTCTTCCTGATGTAAACTCGTAGCTCACATTCCTTCAGACGGAATGATCAACAGTTGCAGTGACTGATCAAAGGTTGCATTCTTCAACCGGGTTTATTGATATTGACCATATGTTTGACAAAAGCAAAAAGATAAAAAATAAACTGATTTAGAATCACTTTTAACCTCTGCAGACTACAAGTGAGAATGTAGATCTACTTGATGTGAAAAACATCTAAATTAGAATAATTACTTGATGTTCCCCAATCCTTTCAAATTGCCGAATTTCCTTGAGCTGAATGGTTCACCACTTAGAAGCTCTCGACACGATGGGCCAAATGGGGGTTGTTCAAAAGTCTGTCTCTGCTGCATTGATTTAAGGTTTCTTTTACATGGCACTTGATATTGCTGAGTTGTTTTATTGTATAAGTAGTTCAATTAGCCAGAAGTATCAATATAGAAAAAATTACTACCTTTTTATTTCCATCAAATGCATACAGTACATGTTGAGGGGAGAACAGAAAAGCAGCACATGAAATGGTAAACCCAGAACACTACTCAAGCTTGATGGATTCGGCTTAATTCCCAATTCCACCAGTTTCCTAAAAAGCTTCAACGCATCCTCTGCTTGGCAATTTTCAACATAGCCTGCAATCATGGCATTCCAAGTCACCAAATTCTTCACAGGCATCTCTTTGAACATTTTCTCAGCCAAAACAACCTTTCCAAACTTCATATGACCAGTTATTATTGCAGTCCAGGAAATCACACTCTTAACTGGAGCTGCCCAAAACAACTCCACAGCCAATTCCAAATCCCCCGTCTCGACATAGCCGGATATCATAGCATTCCATGAGACACTATTTTTCTCCGGCATTGTTGAAAACAACTCACTAGCTTCATCCATCATACCATTCTGAGAAAAACCCGATATCATTGGGTTCCACGATGCAGTGTCTTTACTGGGAATCTGTTTGAAGAATGCCCTAGCGGACACGATATCAGAATTGTGTACATAACAAGCTAACATTGTGTTGTATGAGACAGTATCCGGTTCAGGAATTTATCAAACAGGTGGCGGGCTTCTTTAACTTCCCCGGGTTTTTTCGAAGGCCAAGATTGAGTTCCATGTAACAGTGGTCCTAACATTCATGTTCTTAAAAACTCTTAGAGCTGAATCTAAATCCCCAGACCTAATACAGTTGGTGATCATCTTGTTAGATGAAATGACATCATTGAATTTGGTTGGATTACATGGTGGAGACTTGTTTGAAACATGGGTGGTTGTTGTCATGTTAATGGTGGGTGCCAAGTGCGTTTGTTGTGGAAAAATGGTGGGAAGTGTTTGTGTGATTGAATTGGCATCTGGGTTTTGGGTTTTGGAAGTGGAGAAGGAATAATGGGTTTGGTGCTAGAAATGATAGTGGTTCCTTGTGCGTCTAAGATACATTTGTCATGGTGTCAATTGAGTTTCGGTTTTTCGAGAAACTGGATTGGTCTCCGAATTAATCCAGGCGCGCATACGCTGATCCGGCCGGATTAATTGAGGTGCGCGTACACTACTCTGGACACTTGATTTATAAAAAAAAAAACACCGAAAGCAAGACATATGGTGTTGCTTGCGGCAGTTTGAACTGAAAGTGGAATGGACTCTCTATTTGAAGTTTCTGTAACCACAAAAGTAAGGCTATGAGTATATATAGATGTGAATTCGATTTAATGTTCATTTTCCCTCCAAATTAGTATACACATCAATGAGTTCTTTTAATTTGTAAAAAAATTTGACCAAAATGAATTCTTCTCATTTTACGTAGCGTGCGAACTTTTTTCTGGATTGGAGGAAGTAATTAATGGGCTCGTTTGATAACATGGACGCGGGGATAGGGACCAACATGTTCCTCTTTTAATTGTAGTCCGGTGTTTGTTGCGCACAGGATTACAAGCGGAATTTGATAAGTTTGGATTATTTCATGGAATGATGTCCCTGGAGGATAGTGTAAACTAGTCCGCCTCTTTCGGATTAGATTCCCCCCTTATGAGACGGTCAAAATAATTTTTGTTCCTTTATCTCACTCTAACCAAACATAGTACACTTAATCATTTATTATCTACGGACCTCACATTGGCTTATTTATCCCCAACCTAAGCCCATCTTTTCCAATCCTCCCCATAATTCACATCCGGGAACCAAGTCTATCCAAGCAAGTTCTGAGAAAATTCGATTTCCTTGAGAAATCCCCAGCAGAACTTAAATCTGCTCCTTCCCCATTCCATAAACTAAATTTCTCCCTTATTTGCTATGTATTGCGAACTCAATTTCTTTTTAATAAAATAAATAATTAATGTACTTATTCTTACAAAATTTGATTAGATTTTCAATATTTATCCGTTTTATTTAGTTTGAAAACCTAGTTAATATAAATCAGTAATTATTTCCAACTTCTCAAACAAATTATTTTTTTAATACATCCCAAAAATGAAACAAGTAAACAATATCGGATCGAGTTCAACACAAACGAAAGCATGCGAAATTGCACTCAATTCGCCAGCATAATTTGCCGGTATATACCATTGGAAATAGATGGTGTGACATACAATTCCTCTACAATTGAATTTACCTTTTGCCATACAAAAATAACCATAACATTCACCACCAAGAAAAACACTACACTTAAATAAAAACAGGGCACCAAAATTGTTCTCAAGCAATACCAAAACCAAAACCAAAACTGATCCAATAACCGAATTCCCGAATACAAAAACTTCTCCTAAAGCCTTAAGTACAGAAAAAGAGTATCCACCAAAGAGGACACAACAGATATAATAACCCACAGAAAGACATCTTACAATTACAACAACTTGGGATGTAAGAGTTTCGAGATAACTTAATAATAATTCCTGTGGATATCCATCCGTCGAGGGTCTCTCAAGTTTTCATAAAAATCCAAAACAAAAAGGAGAGAGAGATAAGAGAGAGCCATCACTTGGCACCTAAGGAGGGGAACTGCCCAACATCATCAATGGGTGGGGCTGCGAAACTGTTCGCAGTGTAGCTTCCACTATATCCTCCTCGTGGTCCCCGCCCACGACCACGGCCACGCCCTCCTGGGCTGTTATACCTATCCCCTTGAGGCTTCAGAAACTCGTTTATGCTCACAGACTGTACCCAAAATAAAGAAGCAATCAATAAAATTTGGGACCAGGCAATTTAAAAGATAAGAGAAACTATAACTCACTACACAGACAAATCACAGAACCAACAAAACAAAAGTAGTACTCTCATAAAGGACAAATTTGTGATATAATTTGTGATTTAATCTGAAATTTGAAGTACTTAAAATCCAATTGAAAGAAGAAACTAAATTATCAGCTACAGAATTAACAGCAGAAGATTTATCTGTAAAAGATATCGGAAAAGGAGTAGGATAAATAGTAGCAGAGGGACATGCCCACAATGCTGCTCTCTACTCATGAGTGAATCATGCCAACACAACTGGCACGATCCAAACATTGCAGTACCAACAAAAGATACAGTAACAAATGTAAATAATAACCACGGTGCGGAGACTAAGATACCAGGAAGCAAGTATAAACATAAAACCGATACAAAAAAGAAGGGTAGTGTAGTGATAATGCCAAAACCGTTTTTGATTGTGCCAAAACTCCAATGCATAAAGAGCTTGTACTTTACACATAAGTACAAGCATTTCATGCACTTGAGTTTGGCACAATCAAAAATAGTTTTGGCATTAGCACTACCCTAAAAAAATCCAAACAATAATTGGACACAAAAGGTAAAGCACCGCCACAAAGATGAGTTCAAATGCATCCAAAAGTAAAATATAACCTGCACAATTACATGCAGAAGAAAAGTTGTGGATAGAACAAATACCTTTTTGGCTTTCTCTTCTTTTTCAGCAGCATCTTTACGTTTATCTTTGTCAGAACCCTGATTACCAATCAATTCGCTGGTATTAGACCTAATTGACTAATAAAATAAAACAACATTAATTATCAAGTCATCCAAATGCCAGTGTGTTACCACTTACCAGTTTCACAAAGATCTCCTCATCACTCTTCTTGCTTGAAAGCTGTTGCATGGATTCCAACTCTTTGTCCAGGACAACCTTCCTTTCCTCATTTTTCAGTGCCACCAATGCTTTCCTCTTCTCTTCAAGTACCTTCTCATACTCTTCCAGAGTCATCTCCTATAACAAATGGAACAAAGCATTTCATACGCAACTAGACTAGGGCTAGGGATGAATGTACAACGAGTTACTCTATGTTGA
The DNA here is from genome assembly GCA_036023075.1 of Gaultheria prostrata. Classification (NCBI taxonomy): domain Eukaryota; kingdom Viridiplantae; phylum Streptophyta; class Magnoliopsida; order Ericales; family Ericaceae; genus Gaultheria; species Gaultheria prostrata. The sequence continues at coordinate 8,987 of JAXBDA010004787.1, forward strand.
AAGAATGCCAATAACATTAAACTTGACTGAAAAATGTGTCTCCTTCCCCATCACACAAATGTGATTACGTACAAGACATAACAATATGATTCCAATTCATAATCACAAACAAACAAAATAACCCTCTTGCCAATGCACTATGTAATATCGTCACTTATGGCAAAAGGCTAATTTAAACCAAATTCCAATAAAGGATCAAACAGAAGTCCAAATTATGTCTCCAAGAAGCAAAGGTGGGAGCCAGTACTTTTTCCTGTTGGATTTTGTGCAGACAAGTCTTATGCTGTGTGGCGGTTGGATTTCGGGCCAGCAAGTCTTATCCACTCCCCGCCTAATTGACAACCAGTCAACCACTACCAACTCCCCCACCATATCTTAGTTGCACGAAGCGGGAACGGGTGTGGGGGAGCGAGAGGATATAGAAGAATCTAAGGTTAGTAGCAACTATAGGAGCGTGTCTAATGCCGGACGGCCGGCGTGTTTGAACCCACAAAAGAAAAGAAGTCGAAAGAAAAGAAAACCCTAATCTTAATCAAATCTTTATTCTCAATATCAAAAGTACCCAATGAAGGTAACAAGCGTAGTACTTATAGGCTAGCTACAATGTTTACAAAAAAAAATAAACAATAGATTTCTAATTTAACAGAAATAAAATAAATAAAAATCAATAGATATTAATTTTTTTTCCACGCCGCGTGTATGTGAGTGTAATTTTGGGCCTTGCGTGATATCCATCAGTGTCTACACCACACAAGTCAGACAGTCAAGCTTGGACACTATAGGGAAGGAAAATGTGGGACTTCTGAGGACAAGGATATCTAGCACATTAAATCAATAAAGTTACCTTGTTCTCTGGTTCCTTCTCTTCAGGCTCATCGACAGGATTCTCCTTGGTAGCATCTACAGCACCTTCCTGCCCTGTTTGCTTTTCTGAATCCACATTCTTCTCATTGTCCTTTACAGGTTCTTCAGTCTCCCTGAATATCAGAACGAGATCAAATACCCCTTGATACATATTTGCTTATTGTTCCTGTCATGTTTAAAAGCCGATTATTGAGACAGACTAACAGAAGTACTCACGGAACAATGTCATCATTGGGAGTTCCCCAATTTCCTCGACCAGCACCATCACGTTTAAACTCATTCCTGCACAGCAACACTTTCAGAAAAATGTGGAAGGCACAATCTCAAGAACAGGTGACTATCCAAACCACTATTCAGAACTAAGTACTAAGTAACTGAACATTTAAAAGAAATGGGACATCTCACTAGAAATACTAACCCGCGTCCAGTCCCACTGCGGCGTTCATAAAAACGTTCATATGGCCTCCGATTTTGTTCACCTTCACCAACTTCTCCATCGTTGAAACCACCACGGCGCTCACCACGAAAACCACCACGAGGCCCACCATATCCTTGTCTTTCAGATTGCTTTCCTCCCTCTCCATCCTCAGAAGTTCTGTAACCTCTAGAAAAACCAGAATGCCTTTCAGAGGGGGGCTTACCACCATCTCTATCTTCAGAAGGTTTGTACCCTCCAGAAAAACCATCATCTCTGCTGAAGGTACTCTCGCTACTTGCCAAGTCTCGATTAAATCCACCTCCACCACGTCCACGTCCAAAACTGCGACCACCACCACGACCACCTCCACGAGTAGCTTCACTCTTGGCCTCCTTCACTACTCGCCAACAAGGAATGAAAGAAAAAAGAAACTCAAACATGTTATCTAGCCAAGCTATTTAATGAGCATTTGTAAACAAGAGGAAGATAAGACAATTCCATTATGTAAGAGAAAGTAGGAGTGATGATAGCACAAGTATCTACATTGCATGCATGTCCCACATGTATGAACTGGCTAATGATTACTTGGCCAAAAATAACCAAATTAACTCGTGACAAGATCCGTAACAGATGTATACCTCTGATCTTATGGCATAAACCAATGTAAATAATTTTTTTATTTTATAAGTAAAAAAGTTTAAAAGGCATCAAGGGGATGCCATCCGGCAAAAAATATGATCATAACTCGAAGACATTAAATTGCTAACACCTCCCAGAAAAAAGGAAATGACAACAATTATGGGAGGAAAATTTGCGGTTGATAAACAACAGTAAGGACTGCGGACTGCCAAAAAAACCGTCGTCACATTTAATGTACAAGAAAGCATTAAACCTTGTAGAGCAGAATGAGCACTCAAAACAACCTCTGAGTAATTGTAGCACTGCGTGAGAGTGGCACCAGGGATTAACCAATCTAAAGCTGACACTGGAGGTTAATGGGAGTTACAGGTTATAAATCTATGACTGCCCAGGCACCTCAAAAGCTATCTGAGATGAAAATAAAAATACTAACAGTTCAACTCTCCTGAGTTACAGCGTCAATAATGGAATGACAGCCAGTCTTTGAAACGCATCACAAGGGAGCATGTGTACTATTTTTTTGGACCAGCTGTACGTTAAAAGGGTTCAAAAGCTTTAGGACAGTAAATTAAGGGAGTAGTTGTAGTAAGGACGGTCATGAGTCTGGTGATAACTGAATCAGCTGTTAACACGGATTTGTAATTTCAAGTATCGTTGGTTTTCTATCATCACTTTGCTACTTTCTCTCAGGTGCTTGTTGAGATAATTTGAATAACCACCTCCAATGAGATATATGCAAATCTGCTTTTGAAAGAAGAAATGGAATCTTTCATTCGTAAATAAAACACCATATCACAGAATATAGACATGCTCCATAATTATAGGAATTAGATTAGAAGACTCTCCTTTTATACCTTAATTCTTTTTCTAAGCAGAAGAAGTTTTCGAGAATTCTATAAAGGACATTCAATGTTCTAAAAATGGGTTGTTCTCCCCCCAACAAAATACTCGAAACCCGAATCTGAAAAGTGTCAACCAAGCAAGTTTCCAAAAAATTGTAAGCAAACTAATTCTGGAAAACACGACCCAACATAGTGTTGGGCTTGTGAATCCTGATTCGATTTCGGTCATGCGTTGCTGGGATGGTCAAGGGTAGCGTCCCCGAAAGCTAATCGGGGGTAATACAATAGTTGGTGACATAATCCCTAAAACCTAGATTATAAATACTTTATATACGCAGCATGAAAACTGGTGTGAGTTGTGGATAATGGATATAATCAACATTCAGTTCCACATAAAATCTATGCGTCTTGCGTTCTTGTTTACTGTTCTCAATTATTCTTTACGCAATAGTTTGTTTTTTGGTTTGGCCTAATTCTCAACATACTGAGCACTAGTTCCCAAATTAATTTCATTTCCTACCATCCATTCACAGAAACCAACCAAAGGCAAAAACTTCACATTAAAACATACAGATAAGTTCACAAAATCAGTCATTCAGATATCTAGATACATGTAAATGTCCAAATAAGAGGTTTTACCAGCTTGAGCTGGAGGAAGAGGCTTGGAGGGCATCTTAGCTGGCTTGGCCGTCTGACCGGCAGCGGCTGATTGAGGTGGAGCTGGGGTTTTCTTCGACGCCAGCGCGAGCTGAGCAGCGATAAGCTGACTCGGGTCGTCGTTGTCATCTTCACCCAGAAGATCGAACGGGTTTGTGGTTGCCATTTCTGAAAAATTTAGATAGATACAGCGATGTAAAGCTCGAAGCAACCACGAAACCCTAGTTCTTGTTTAATTCCATGATTAGATTAGATCTTACAACAAGAGATATTATTCAGAGATGATGTACAGAGAGAGAGAGAGAGAGTAGTGAGATGTAGAGAGAGAAATGGGAGCTCTGAAGAAAACCCTAGCTGGAGCGGAAGAGGAGACAGGTGTAGCGTAACCTAATCTTAAAAACCCTAGTGGGAGGGTTTGGGTGTGGGCTGGTTCATTGGATCACTTGATGGGCTTTCATTGGGATTCACAGTTGGTCGTTGTGGGTTGGCCGGTAAGAGGCTGTTGGGTGACCTGGCCCAACTGGCTGGTTCTGTTAAAAGTCAAAGAGTCTTGCTAACTGTCAAATTAATTCGGATATCAATACATGCATATTTCGCAGATAACAATATATTTTCACGGATATTAAGATTGAGTTTAGCAAATGAGTAAGTCACTTGCTAAAATCAACCAAATTTTAAAATGGGTTGATTTTAGCAAGTGGCTTACTCATTTGCTAAAATCACCCATTTAATTTTATGAGATTCACATAAAATCATATATGAAACTCACCTAATTTACTTTTTTTTTCAGATATCTATGTACTCTCTACTTATTATCGTCCATCCTTTGAATTGAGGTTAGCTTTTTCCAAAAACAAAACCGTAAATTTGGATTATCCAAAACTAAACTAGCTATAAATATAAAATAGTGCAATCAAAGTTTTATCTTTTACTCTTGCTATGAAGAGATACAAAAGTCTTATCTTTTTCAGACATTCTGAACGAAGTTTAATAAATTGTTGGTAGAGAAGAGATGAAAAGACGGTGCAGAGAAATGAAGATGTTGGCGGAGTTAAACAAAAAGAAGTGGGTAAAGGTGTCGAGTAACGAAAACAGTAAGTAAATAAAGTAGAGACTAGTAGATAAAGTAGAGATTTATTAGAATTAAGAAAAAAGAATTGGTAGTAACATGTTCCATAGGTGTGTGTATTTTGGTTGTGAGCGAATACACCATTAATTTCGTAAAAAAAACGACGGACGATGTATACTTACTACTCACCACCGGGGATGGTGGCCCAGTTGTGGAGACATCCATCTTCCCCAGCTTTGACCCAGGTTCGACTCATGAAAGAGTTACAGAACCGTTTCTGGGCTCTGCTGGGAGGGTGTGATGCACTCCACTGGTGCCCTGGTTGTGGGTCCCTTCTTATGGGTTAGGTTAAATCTGGCCGTCAACCGGTGACCCCGGGGCCAGGGCCTCAGGATGCAGTGAAGTCTCCACAAGAGCACCATTTTTTGCAGTTCAAAAAAAAAAAATGTATACTTAACTCGAATTGGGCGTGGACTTGGAAAAAGTAGCAGGTTCGGATACTGATTTTACCTATCCTTAGTACTCGGGCATTTTTTTCGCAACAAAATGATAAGTACTGATTTTACCATATTTGAAGATGTGCTTTTTGGTGTATGGCTTGAACTTCACAGTTTCATGAAAAGTAAAACCCAAATTTTGACTCGCACTCTAATTTTCAAAACCAAAAAGCTTCAGCCGTCACAGACAAGCAAAAATTCAATTTTCAACACAAGAATCCAGCAATGAACCAACTGGGTTGTCCCTTCGGGGACATCCGATAAAATTGGAACAATATAGGAAATGAACTAATTGGATCTAACTTAGTTGGCTACTCTTGTACACTTCTAACTAGGAGGTTAAAAAGTTGAATATTGCCAAATGCAAGAATAGATAATTTATCCCCTTATACGGGCTCTTCATTTCTTTCTTTGTCTCTTGCTTATGATGGGCTTATTTATTGTATTTGTAGAGTTGTCGGCTTGATTATCTCGTGGACTCTCACACAATTGATGTAGTGTCCCGTGATTTATATTTCGTAATTTGTACATGATAAAAAAACAAACGGGTTGAAAGTTACATGAAACGAAAATTCCAAGCCAAACCCAATACTTTATGCAGTCAAAACAAGACTTGCAGTCGCAGATTTCCAGTTACAAAACATGCTACTTCAACCTGCATTTTGACTAGATTTCCAAATAACAGACGCCAAGAGCTGAAATCACTGCTGAGATTCAACCAAGAAATGGTAAACCTCACTGAGGTTTAAGGTTCGAAACCTCAATTCTTTTATGACAAGTCCAAACAGAGCTTTGCTCCAATTTTAATTGGGTTTCCGTCAAATGGGTGGTGAATTGGGCCTCCAAGATTACGCAAGGTGCACGTTAATTGGCTCGGGTACTTGAATTATAAAAAAGAAAAGAAAAAGAAAGGGTAAACCTCGAATTATGTGGTATGCTAGCGATTAATGGTCCGTCGATGTTGGTCGGAGTGATGGTACTAGGTTTTGCATATTTAGAGAGAGGGGCGAGATATCCTCAAATGTGTATTGAAATTCTAGCTTATGTGTCATATTATATGCTCATTACTTAATGTGCGGTGAGTATCAAAATCCCACAAGAAAAATGCTAACCACCATACAAGAAGGCATTTTCCATAATAAGGCGAAATGAATTGGGGTAAGTTTTGATGAGCATCTCCATTCCTTACTCTTTTTCCTAACCAAACTTAAAGTTTGAGGAAAAACACTAAAAATCCATCTCCAACGATATACTGTTTTGCGTACCCATTTTGGGTTTAACCATTTTTCTTACCTAAATGAAGGAGGCCCAAATCTATACCATTTTTTCTCAACACCTCTTTTCACTTGCTTACTATTTTCAATTGTGCCATTTTGACCCAAATTTTAGAGGAAAAACATACAAAAAAAAAAAAAGGCACTAGATTTGGGTAAATAAAAAAAATACTTTAGACCAAAATTTGAGTTTTTGACTCATGTTGGGCCATTGCCAGTCCAAAGTAACTATGAATCCACCCTTTGAAATCCAAAAAAACCGTCATAACGGCCCAATCCAGTCCAGTAGCCTGCAACCACTATTAACTATTAAGCATGGCCTAGTGATAATAAAAGCATCATGTGTATTTGCTAATGAAAAATTCTAAAATCAGTTCATAAGGCTGTTATTAAGGTTTAATATCATATTTAATAGACAATGAAAGGGTTTTTTTTTTTTTTAATAAAAAATGTATTTAGAAGCATCGAATTCAAAATAGACAAGAAAAACTTTGCATACCTCCATGTAGGGCTATTATAGAATTGAGCTGCTTGCGAGTAACTCGAGGCTTGACTTGAATTGTATAATATTTAAGCGGAGCTTGAGCTTGAGATTTAAATTCATTTAGTGAACAAGTCGAACAAAACACTCCAAAATTTGGAGTGAAAAAGCTTGGCTGATTTGCGTAGGCCCAACTCATTTAGTAATCAAACTAGACTTGGCTTGTTTATAGTCAAGCCAAGCTTGAACATAACAAAGCTCAACACATTTACCTTCATGATAAAGTACAACATCGTCTAGTCCCAACTCAAGAGGGCTCTACGTAGATACCTCGATAAACATAATGTTTGCCCTCTTGAGTTGGGACTAGACGATGTTGTACTTTTCTAAGCAATATGGATCTTGTTTGATAGATCTCATTGAGAACTTTAATATGATGCAAAAAAATTTGAAAATTATTTTGGTAAATACATTATTTTTTAGTTTGAAAATTGCACGTAGTTTCGTAGGGGGCAAACATTTTGGAACGGAGGGAGTATAACAAACAAAAAGGAATTGTTACCAATATGAAGGTGATCAGAGCCAATAAAATTACCATTTTGAAAGGTCCATTGAAATAAAAAATGCTAAAAACTTAAGTTACGCGCTATTGTGGCCTCTAGGCTTCCTCATAGCAAAAAAAATAGTACCAAATTTTTGTCTTTTCCGACTGTTGGAGGTGTTCGGGTCAGTTTACATGCACCTCAACTAGTCCCCTCCCAGGTTTAGTCAAATAACTTTTTTGTTGTCTGATCCCAAAAATTGAACCATAATTAATTGTGTGATAAGCAAACTCACCGCCTAACCGGACTAACACTTGGGCCGGGCTAGAGCCGAAAGCCGCCGAAAGACCTTATACTTACTTCACTAGATACACAATACATTTTGAAATCTGCTTCTTCACCAAGTAACATGGAAAAAAGTCAAGGCCAAGTTGTCTACTTCAACATGGTCAAGGTCCCATAAAAATCCAAGTTCTTATCTTCGAGTGAGTTCAACCAAGAATTGTATTATATCCGTACTAGTTTTTTACTATACATTAGTCAACACGATTTCTTGACAAGCAAATTTGCCTGGACATGCAGTGGTGGTTCCAAGAAATTATAGTAGGGTCTTCGAAGACTAAAAAAGTCTTCTAACTAATAATATTATTGTAGTGGGCCGAACCATGAACCCAACTATGCCTATCGAATCAGCAGCCCAAGTGGCTAGGGCACTTGTGGTGACGGCATGAGAGTGTGGCCTGTCACGTGTAAGCTGAAACGCTAGGATCTTTGATATAGGATGGGCTAGGCGGAGGGTCCGCGTGTTAACCAAAGGTTCATTTCAGCCACGTGCATGGTACTAAGATGCGTCATGCATGAAAAAAAATTAGAAACAGTATATATTTTTATCCAAAAATTACAAGTTTTTTTTGTAGATTGAGAACACTTAAAGAGGGACGGAGGGAACAAAGGCGGCAGTTGATACTAACTATATATCTAGGGTATTCAAGTCAACACACTAACCTCCCAAATTTTGCCTTCTCCTGTGCCTAACATCTTACTAAGCTAATGAGGATTTTTTTGAACACCTGGCATAATTAAAAAAAAAAGAGACACTTCATGCATGATATCATGTCCATTTTATTCTTGTTCTTTTTCCAACTGGAGTTTTAGTTTTTGGAGTTTTCCCCTCAATTTCCTTTCTCCTTACCTTACTCTACCCTCTACTAAAAATATACAAAAAAGATTCTCTCTTATTGTTCCATAAAATTGACTTAAACTTAAAATTGATCATCACTCTCTCGAAACATATCAACTTAATTACACTTAATAAGACAGTTCTACCGACTTTTTCAGTTTAAGTAAGTTTGTGAAACGGTGCCCGAATTGTTGATTATTTTGCCAAGGATATTCATCCATAAATTACATTTAAAAAATCAATCTATACTTCTCAATTGACTTTTTTGTTTGATATAGACTTTCAAAAAATTATGCACTCAAGTGCTTTATTCATTTATACAACCATTAATAAATTTCACAATGGACATATAGTAAGGGAAAGAAAGGAGTAACTTTCATGAACACCCCACAAAAAAATTCTGGAGCCGCCACAAGGAGTACCCTTTTTTTTTTTTTTTGGGTAGTACTAATGCCAAAATTATTTTTGATTGTGCCAAAACTCAAATGCATGAAATGTGGAGTTTTGGCACAATCAAAAATAGTTTTGGCATTATCACTACCCTTTTTTTTTTGTCATTCGTCATTCCTAATCTATTACATGGGGATGAGGGAATATGACTCGATCCCAGGATGCAGTGTGAGACATCCAAAAGCTCTACCGCATGAGCTAGTCACTACTTGCAGTAACTTTTCTTTGAGAGAGCTTTTTTTTCGTCCTTGCATTGACATTAAGATGATACATATAACAAGATATTTAGTCGCAGTGTTGGATTCAAAGGAAGACCTGTTCAAATGTTTTGAATATTTATGCATGAGTTATGAATTTAATAGGGAGCGGTTCAATAGACACAACGAATAACACAATATTTGACACAAATTTTTTTTGTGAGCGTCACGCAAATGATCGGAACCGTTCAATTTGTTTAAAACATGTTTTTCATGATTGCCGTAAAAGATCAACTCATTTGGATATCAGTAAAGACTTGATCGGTTCATTCAGTCAATTCCTATCAAATTTTCAGGATAAAACTGAATGAACCGATCAAGCCTTTACCGATATCCAAATGAGTTGATTTTTTACAGGAACCTTACAAACATGCTTTAAACAAATTGAACGGCTCCGATTGTTAGCATGTGGCTCCGATTATCGTTGTGTCAAATGTTATGTTATTTGTTATATCCATTGAACCGCCCCTTTAATTTGATACATATGTGATTACGAATGTACTAAAAACTGTTATATATGATTTTTATACTAAATGATTTCAAAGCGATTCACAGTCGTGTATACCGTACACATCCATGTATTAGCATTTCCTTTGATTTGAATCTAAATATGAAGCTATACCTCGTCTGAAGCCAAAAAAAAAAAAGAAAAAAGGAAAAGGATTAAGGTGAGCTCACTGTCTAGAGTCCAGAGACTCTAGAGACGAGCTACGAATTCGAAATGTCGGATCGTTTTTCCACCATCTATCCTAAAACTAATTGATGTTAGAAAGAGTTTTAATTAAGTCTTTATGACATTTGACACCGCACTCGCAAGTCTGTTTTTAGAGCAATCGCATGGAGTGACATTGTGTAACCAGATCCATGGGGGCACTCTGGGCCCAACAATCCCTCCCTCACTATGAAGCGCCCGGGACTCTCGAACCCATGATCTCCTGGTTCTGATACCACTTGTCGGACCGCTTTTCCACTATCTCTCCTAAAACCAATTGGTGTTAGGAGAGGCTTCAATTAAGTCTTTTATGGCATTCGACATTGCACTCGCAAGTTTGTTTTTAGAGCGGTCGCAGGGAGTGACATTGTGTAACCAAATTTATGGAGGTGCTCTGGGCCCAACACGAAAATCTGGTTATATATGAAGTTCCTTTGCAAATTTCTTGAATTTATAGTCATACATGGATAGGTTTTTCAAATTTTTCTATACAATACTCCCTCCATCCCTAAATAAGAGTGTAGTATTTCATTTCGGGGACGAGTGCCCATTTAAAAAAATTAATGGGTATAAGACTAGTAGTATTTTAGCCCTTTTGAAAGGTAAATGGATAAAGAGTAAATTGGCAAAACTGATGGATAATTTTGGAAATGGGTGATAGAAGTTGGGGAAAAGCTGATGTGAAATATGTAATAATCACATATCCTTAATAAGTTGGAGTTATAAAACTACACACTTAAAAAGGGGCAGAGAGAGTAATGAGATTTTTTCTTAATACAAATGTTGCTATCTGAGTATAAATGAGAAGATTTTCGAGTGTAAGGCTAGATATATATACATTATCTGTGTATATATATATCATACATTTGAATATCGCAAGTTACATAGTGTAGCGGCCGCTACGTACGTAGCTTTTTTCCAGTCTTTCGATGCCACTATACCCCAGTGTACAGGCATACAACTGCTACCCAAACTTCACACACCCATAATTGTCGATTAGGATCGCATTGTATCCGATTTTTTGACCGCTTCACGGCCGCTTCAAGTGCTCTGACGCCAAAAAATTATTTCAAAAACTTCACGATCACGATGCCCAACTTCCGCTACGTATTTATGTAATACTCTCGCTACCGCTACACTGTCAATGCTACCACTATTTAAAACTTGTGTGTGTGTTGAAAGAACAAACTTCAATTTAATCTGTTAAAATCAAAGAATTATATTTATATTTGCCCAAAAATTGGCATTTTTAATTACATTCTACATGTTATGTTATTAACATCAAGATACAGGAAACCCCTCCTTCTCTATATTCAAACTGATCAAGTCCTTTGCTCTACGTGTATACAGTTTTTTAACATTTGGTTTTTGTTCATGGAGCAACTTTGCGAGACTTCTCTTGGCATTTGCTCTGAAAGGACAATTTGAAGACAAGAACCCATCCACCAAATGCAAATATGCCTCCAAGTCATGGCAACAAGCCACATCTGCATCCGGCTTCAAAAATGGCGACATCTTTGTGTCAACTCTCAACTCCGTCCCAACATGTGAGTAAGCCCACGGCATGTTGTTGTCGAGCACGTCGAGCACTCCGGCCGCGCTGGAGTTCCTCAGCGACTTGTCCAGCCCTTCGCTGACAAACATGCCTGGAACTCTGGTGATCACGTCTTGAGAGTTCACGATTCGTAGCACCTTCACGTTGTTTGCTTTTATGCGATTTGCGAAGCCTCGGTTACCGACACGAGGGCTCCCGAAGGAGAAAACCGCCACCGGTGGCGCTTCTGGTGCGCACGTACTTAAATCGTCAGCCACTAGTAGGGCTAAAGCAGCACCGAGACTGTGGCCAGTCACGGTGATGCTTAGAGTCTCGCCCTTGTATATTTTCATTAACCGTTGGATTTCTTCAACTACTGACTTTGATAAGCTTGACACTTGAGCTCCACTTGTTTTGTACAAGCTTAAAAATCCGCATTCTACTTTGGGTTGTCCCTGTGCCTGGTCATTTTGACCGGGGATCTGAACCAGCACATCCCGCAAATTTTCAACCCACTCAAGACATGTGGCGGTCCCTCGAAGGGCAATGACGATATCTCGTCTCCCCATCCGGGCAATCTCCCTCTGATCATCGCAGACCGCCACGTACCCGACCCAACTCGTCCGTTGGGTCATCCACCCGAGGTCTGGCGCCACATCATCCACCCACTTGGGCAAGCCAATGGATGACGTGGCGTACAGACTCTTGGTCACCCGGTAAGACCTGTCCGGCAATGCCACGTGGTGGGCGGACGGAGGTCCATCCGGTGATGTGGCGGGATTCGAATAGAAATCCCGGTATGCCGCCTGGATGAACTCTCCGTACCTCACCACCTCTCTCCTCAGATTCTCGTCGAGCGGGTCGAGTAGCCCGGCCCAGTCATTGCTGCCGTGATACTCTCTCCACCGGCGACCGAGATTATTCCTCGGAGAATATTCCTCCGATTTTGACAAAAGCTGCTCGAGACGGTTAACATGCCACGGCGTAATTTGATCCTCTGCTGCCGCCACCTCCTCCATTTCTGGCCAAACCCAAGAGAGGTTAAGCCCTTCAAGTAACCCTTTATAACCTTTACTATTTCCAGGTGACCCGTCATTGGCGTTTTTTTCGACTGGGCTCTGGTCGGGCGGAGGGTCGAGATGCGACTGCTGCTTCTGGAGGAACTTTTCAAGCTTGGCAAGGTGTTTACGGGTAGACTCGGTTGTCGTAACCGGTTTAAGTTTAACCATCGTAGATGGATTCAGTAACGACCCGCGACAGCTGATGCTGGCCTGTGTGTCCTGAAACAGGTTCAGGTTGTGGGCAGGAATTGTTGAGCTTATTTGCATTCTAGAGAGAGAGAGAGTTAGAAAGAGTCAAATGAGATATACAGCTGGAGTACAGAGGGAACCAAATACTAGAATGAGTGAGTTTGAAGGACGGTGTATATATAGATGATGTTATCCGAAAATGCCCTTCGGTTTTTGTGGAATTACATCACGAAACCTCTTGTTGGTTGGTGGTTATAAAAAGAAAGAGAGGAATCTGTTCAAAAAGTGAGCTTTCTTACCGATTTGACTGAAATTACACTCACCGACTATTGGCTAGGAGACCACGGAGGTGGAAGCCTAATTCACCACGGTGACGGCATGTCCTATTCGGACAGTAGTTATGGTTCAATTGAATATTTCACAGTGGGCCGGAAATCCCAACGGTCACCCTCACGGGGTTGCTACGCTGATCGCCCCTTTTCACCTTTTAGCAATACCAAAAAAAAAAAAAAGAAAAGGCCATCGGCTAGAGTAATATCTGTACAAAGGAAAATGTCAAAATTCTTGTCCTCTACGTATTGGTTGACTAAATTCCACCTTGTGTTTATGGACTTTTCGTTTCAGGTAGAGAACAATTACTTTTTTGACAAAGATGTTTCATACCGTCCCATTTTATTTGGCAAATATTATTGCATATTCTTTGAAAATTCACATTAAAAAATATAGAAAATTGAAATAAAAGAGACAAAATGAATAATTATTAAATAAAATGGGATAGAGGAAGTATTTGTTAGGACCACAAATGATAATTAAACTGATAATTTTCAATTTATTTGTATGAGAATTGTCGCACGAGTTAAAGTTTTTGTTTTCTACGGTAGAAGATGTCACACCAATCAAGCTGCAAGACCACTGTTAGCATTTATTCCACATTGCTCACTTAAGTCACTCAAGATTTAGCTCTGATACGATGAAATACAATATTTGAGGAAGAGAAATACTCCCCCGTCCCTAAGTAAATGTTCATATTGCACTATTCACATTTTTCAAAACAAATATTTATATTCTGTAAATTATGAGTAATGACTTTTAGGATTTTAAAATATTTTCATTATAAAACTAAATAAACTCTGATAAACAAGATCCACATTTCATAAATAAGATATTTTAAATTAAATAAAAGTATTTTGTAAGAGCTCCAAATAGTGGCACATGAATATTTATTTAGGGACGGAAGGAGTATATTGTATTGTATTGAAAATATCTTGGACATAGAGTCTTGTATTTATACAAGAGTTGAGTGCTAAATTAGGAATACATAATTAAATCCTCAATCTTAATCAATCACTATATTTACAATATTAGGTGGACACGTCAAGAACCACAATCCAAGCGATTTCAGAGTTTTTGCTGACGTGGCGTGCAAATATTGGTTTGGTGATAGAAACTGGATTTTAGTAGGGGTTTTTAAAACTAAATCAAGCTGTTATTCTTTGCTAGATATATATATTTATTGTGGAATCGTTCATCAGGGCTACTTTATTTTTAATTTTTATTGTCTCACTCATCTTAAATTTTCTTCCTCTTCTAGACTAATAAAATTTGAAAAAAATAAAAAAATGAATTAATTGATTTATAAGTGATATAGCTAAAATACATTACATCATCATTACTCATTAGAGTGTTGAAAGAAAATCTGATTAGTTAATATTAAGTTTTGGCTAGTTATTGAAGATTAAGGACGTAGTCTTATTTGGTACATTCTCTCCCTAACTTTTGGCCACATCTATGATTTCCAACCAATTTTAGGAACGCAATTTAAAACACAATACCGAACACAACTGTCTTCATATCTATGTGATGTAAATACATCAACATACATCAAAAAGGCTACATACATGGTTGTGTCTGGAGTTGTTTTCCTAGACTGTGGAATCCAAACATTTGACCAGCATTGGTTTCTAAGTCATCAACAAGGTGTTGTCCAGGAGGTGAAAGACGTGGGCTCGTTTGTTTGCTCGAAAATAAAAAGATAAGATATCGAATTCCTTCAATATGGGAGAAATATAATTTCCCTTGGGAAATAAAAATGAACCTTGCTATTGGTACCGACCGGAGGCTACCGACCACGTATCGATCGGCGTCGGGACCCCCTTGTGGATCTCAAACGGTCAATCCGAACCATTCATCCATCTCAAAATCAAATTCACATGGAAATCGATGCAATCGGACGATCCTAAAAGCTGAATCCAAAATCACCCCATTTCATTCAAAAGTGATTTTGGATTCAGCTTTTAGGGCCGTCCGATTGCATCGATTCTTGCTTGAGCCCACTCGTAATTTGATTTTGAGATGGATTGAACGGTTCGGATTGACCATTTGGGATCCATAAGAGGGTCCCGATACCAGTCGGTACATGATCGGTACCTCTAGATTAATCGAATAAAAATAGTGGAGGAAAAACAAATCGACTTTGTTTTGTTTTGGATTGTGACATGCATTTATCAGTATTTGATCCGTAAGCAAACCGCGTGAAAGAAAATTAGTAAGGACAAAACAATCACATCCGATTGCTCTTATTAATGAATGGGATATGGGGAAGCGGGGAATATGGGGAAAAACAAATCCAGTGCACCAAATGCGCTGTACGGGTGTGGTGCCGATATGAATCGTTCAAAAGAGTTTTCAATGATTTGGATATGAATAAAAACTCTTCCAAGTTTTAATTAAATCCGGACAATCGAAATATCTTTAGAATGTTAGAACGTTGCGCTGCACGATGCAGCGAATGCATTTGCCGCACTGCAGGGTCTCGGGTCTGGGATATGGAATCCCACTCCTATGAGGGATTTCAAATCCCTCGATGTAGGCTGCGTCGGGATATGTTGTCTGGTTCATAACGCGGTAGAATACATTGAACTTTTACGATCCCGGCATTACATATCCAATCTCACCTTCAAATCCCTCCCCCCAAAAAATAAATAATAATAAATAAACACTTTTGGTGCTGCGATTTATATAGAGGTTTGTATTGACTTTGATTAGGCCCTACATTACTAGACATCGGTATCATTAGCTGTGCAAATTTGTGGTGAACTAAATCATCGCTCTGATTAGTAGAAAATGTGTGAAGTCCACGGAATCAATACATTTTTTGGTAATTATGGTGTTAGTTTATGGTGAACCCTATACCTTCGTCATTAAATGAGGATGAACAAATTTGCACTCGTATAATTCAAAATTAATCGAAATACATGCAAACTGGCTCGGAGATTGTGAGTTATATATGAAAACAAAAACTGGCCGTTTTTCTTCGTCAAAAAGAATAATAAAGCAGTTCTTATTAGCCGCAGGGCAAAGCATGCAAGCTGCTATGGATAAGTCGTAGGCTCACCTGAGTTGGTAGAGTAAAAGGTTGAACATTGATTGTTGAATGAGAAAAGCTTAATAAGCTAAAAGTAGGATCGTAAGAATTTAATACAGTCAAGTACTGCTGATTCTATGAACTGAATTTAGTGATCGTGTGTGCTTACGTTAATTTTAGTCTAGGTAAGACCAAGTTTAACCAATTATGAAGTACCTTAACATGAACATCTTTTGCACAAACAAATGTATTAATATTCTTCGGAAAAGGTTACAAAGATTAAAGGGATCGGAAAAGGTTACAAAGATTGAAGGGATCGGAGGAAAAACTGTAGAAACCTTTTCTTCCGTATATATTTGGTACCTAAGGAGTTAAGAAAGGAACACGAGGTTGCTGCTGTGCACAATCACATCCGTTCACAAATCTAGGTTGTCCGTCCAAGTAACGGACGGTCAGGGTTGTGTATAGCAACTGTGCACATGCTGCACAACAGCAACCCCGCGTCCGTTAAGAAAGACCATGGTTAGGTGTGTTATTTCTCATTTAACAATTTATGTTCAAAAAGTAATGTTGTAAAAGAAAACTTTTGAAAATACCTATAATGTTAAAACATTTAGGTGCCCATGTAAGCACATTTCTATCAACAAGAAAACAAAAAATAAAAAAAACAAAAGAACAAACCCCATTTAACAGCATTATATATAACATCAGATTAAGTCAGGGTCTTAGCTTGACTGAAACATGAACAAATATGTTGAAGCTTAATTAACAAATAGAAGTAAAAAGCAAATTGTATACCGTATTGCATATTAAAAATTGTGCATTCACGATGGATATAGAAACTGACATGTTACTAGGGCGGTAAAAGAGTCTTTATGAGGAGATATTAGTCAGTGGTCCGAGACGATCAATTCCAAAACCTTCAAACCAAAAAGGTCTTGGATTAATAGTCCGGACCATTAACTGCTTTCCTCTTGTTAGGTGTGTTATTTCATTTAACAATTTCTGTTCAAAAAGTAATGTTTTAAAATAAAATCTTTTGAAAATACTTATAATATTTAAACACATTTAAGTACCAATATACACACATTTCTATAATAAAAAAAAAATAAAAAACCCCATAGAAACGGAATATATGTAAAATCAAATTAAGTCAGGGTCTTAGCTTGACTGAAGCATGAACAAATGTTGAAGCTTAACAAATAGAAGTAAAATGCAAATTGTGTATTGTTCTGTTAGGCTCCAATGCTTCCTAGTAGAGACTACGGTTTAAGATTCAAATTTTGCGTGATTCTTTTTGTCTTTTCAATATCATAAGTTGGAAGGTGGCCCCAATAATACCATGATATCATCCATATGATGTAACGCCTATCTATTTTTTTATTTTTGATAACTGGATGATCGGGTCAGCTTGCGCACACCTCGACTAATTCCGAGTCCTAGAGGTAACGAACGGACATAACCTCCGATTACAATTTCCAAAACACAAGAAGTTTTTTTGATCTGGAAATATGATGAATGCGGAGTAATTAGTACCATGAGAAAAATGAGACGAAAAATTAAGTCTGAAAGGGTATGTTAGTTAGTCCCGTTTCTTAAGGTTATTGTTCAAACTTCAAAAGTCCTACTGTAATGTTTGAGGTACTAATTGATCACTTCACTTCTAGTGAGGGATCCCATACTTTGTTTATAGTGTGAGAGTCATCAAATTTTCAACTTTCCCGATCAAATTTCGGCGATCCAAACCGTTCAATTATTTAAATTGTGTACTTTCTTTTTTTTTTTTTTGAAAACGTCAAGTCAATATATAAACACCATCCGGCAACGATTACATCAAAAGATAGGAATGAAACCAAAACTACTAACAAATGAAATGAGCACGCCATGGTAGCTCGTAGACACACCTGCCTAAGCAGACCCGACACCTTCGGGACGGGGTGATGAATCCTATCAAAAGTTAGCGGTAGAGAATCCTCGCGGATACCCAACACAAGCCATTACACATTACAACACGGATGCAATCAAACGAACCCAACAAAAAGCAACTAAAGACAGAAAAAACCAACTAATTTGGACTCAAACTGGTCCAACCGAGTCACCCATTGAGTCGCCTCACCGAGTTGGAACGAGTTACACCAAGAGCAGACTAATCGCTTCTCCGGGATGAGAACCAAGCTCCAAGACCGGCCGCCCGCGGATTTGGAGCTTTATTGCTTCGGAGGGGGCCAAACCACCGGAGTTCAACCCAACGACAAATCGGGGG
>JAXBDA010004788.1:0-27278 GCA_036023075.1 Gaultheria prostrata
TATGGAACGAGCCTAATATTGAGGTTCAAGTTCAGTTCGTTTAGTAGACGAATCGAACTCGAACGAGCTCTTACCGAACCGAGCCTCGAATAGTTCGCGAACGGCCCAGTTCATTTACAGCCCTAATTGTGATTGTTGTTGAAAAACATTTAGGGCACATTTTTTCGATTAGGCCTTGGGTACTTAAAACGCTTGGGCCGGCCCTGTAACCAGACACGCCCTTCTCATGTAAAAAACAAAAAATGGTGGTGGGAGCAACTTACTGTTTTGGCATAAAAGCAATTTGTTACCGGCCAATGTGGTGCAAAAATGGTGAGGAGCTGATAAAAAAAATGCAGAAATGGTGGGAATGGGACACATAAGGATGGAACTAGGAGTGCATACCAGCCGCAGAGGGTGGGCACTCATAGGGCCAAGTAGGGTCAACCGATCCCGTTGGATTGAAATTTTTTACTGCTGTATATATATAATTTTGAATATTTTGATAATTTTGCCCCAATACTCTATACACTATTTCTATATCTTGCCCCAAGTTATATGATATAATTAAACCTTGCCCAAATAATTTTTCCGGATGCAGGATAATTTGGTTGTGTACATTGAGCGAGAGATTTCCGATAGCATTTCAAATGAGGCTATCATGAGTCAATTTCAAAATATGAAAAATCATCGGGGCGAGTTGTAAACAAAATGATATGTTATGGTTGACATACCACTTTTTGCTTATATATATATTAAATATCTTTTGGTTAAGTATAATCTATCACTAGGTGTTCATATGAATACCCTGCCTTATCACTAGGTGTTCATATGAATACACTGTCTTACCCTATGCATGTACTAATCATATATTCAATATTGTTTTGACCACTCAACTCTTCAAATTTTGAACACCTAACAAGCTCACAACAAGCCAAAATAGCAGGGGAATCCTACACTATATCAGGTCTCTCTACGTGGAGGAAAATAAAACAGGTCTCTTTCTTTTTCTATCATATATACTCAAGTGATCATCAATGAAGTGTTATTTGTGTTTAAATAATTTTCGGTATAAATTTAGTAGAAACATTGCTTGACATTTGATTTCATCAATTGAATTGGTATATTTTAAGGGTTTTTTTCTTCAATAACTAGGTATCCAGGCTAGTTTACACACAACTAACTAAACATAGAATCTTAAAATTCATGTCTGGAGAAATATATTGCCGTAATTTTTAAATACTTAATGACAACCCTCACAAAAATTTTTAGAGTCGTCACTGAGTATTATATTGGATTTCCTGTAAATACTTGACCTCGCTGAGAGCAAATTCTGCATCCGCCCCTGCCAGCCCACTAACTCGCATTTTCAGTTTGGGATGACATTCATAGGGATGGATTCATTGAATTTTTGGGCCTTATATGGAATGGACTCAAGAATAACTCTTGAAGAATTTACCCAAAAAAATTAACTCTTGAAGTCCAGTGTGGCTCCACTTGGGAATTTTAAGTGGAGCCTGTCTATTAATTGGGCAGATTTGGGCATGGACAAGTTTCGTCATAATGCATAATCTAGCACCAAACTCACTCCGGCCATATAGCCTTGATACAATTGTTTATGCATTTTTTTTTTTTGCTAAAGAGAGAAAAATTGTTTCTTTATTAGCTTGGATATTAACAAATAGCGAGGAAAAAAGAAAGGGATTAATAGAAAAGGAGAGAAATGACAAATTACTGTTAGTCCCTCCTACATTCTCATCAAATCTCACTACTTGTAAGAAACTCCAATCCTTTGTTAGTCCCTACTGCTTGCTTTGAAGTAGGGGTGGGCATGCCTGACACGAAAAATAAAATAAATCTATGTAGTTGAGCTAAAAATAAATATTTTTATGAGTAATTTTATACATTAGACATTAGTTTGATGAACTGTCAAGTAAAAAAAATAAAATTTTAACTAAAAGTAGGACTTTTTGACGTGACAAGACAACACGAACCCGACACGACCCGAAACATGACACGAAAATCTGATAAGTTGAAAAATGTTATAGGAATTTATAAATTAGATTTTGATACATAACACGAATGACACGAAATAACCCGACGCCCACCCCTACTTTGAAGTCCTATTGGACTGGCGATAAAGTGGGCGATTTTGTGCCGCTGTGAAAGTGTTGTTGTGTGGGTATCTTTTTTGTTCTACTCATGGGTTTTACACCGCAATTTCACCAAGGACAAACGCTGTCATCTTTCCGAGTAATTATTTAGTGGTCCTAGGGCGCGTCGTGGTGTCCAAACAACTTCTCCACCACACGTCCATGTGGGGATTATATACGTAGTACTGGGCCCACATGAATTAGTGGTCTTGAGGCACCACGTGGTGTAGTGGAACAATTTTTCCACCACACGTTCATGCGGGGATTATACACATAGTACTAGGCCCCAAATAAATATGTAGTGGATAAAAGTATTGGGACACCGCGTGGTGGTTCCCCAAATCACCATATAATTTTACCATCTTTCTTGTATGGTGAACCTGTGCTCATGTGAAATCTGGATGAGATGAAGTGACGTATTTTGAAAACTGCTCCTCCTCTATTGTATGCAAAATAGAGGCTTCTTCCTTGAGGAAATGGCAATTTCTCACTATAGACTGGTATTTATGATCCGGGCAATTAACCCATTTTAGTAGTCATGTAAACCTATTTATGTCATTTTTTTTAGTTGATTTTTGATGACGAATCTGGTCAGTCTTCCTAGTCACTCAAACGTTTAATTTGAAGTGAGATCAACAGCATGTAACTAAACTGTAGCATGCAACCTAATTGCGCAGAATGGTGGCCCGGGCGCAACCTTACATCTAAATTGGTTGTCATGGGTTCGAATCGTGGAACAGTCTCGGAAAGTCTTGCATACACCCAGGGGCGGATTGAGCTCAGGCACAAGGGGGTCACGTGACCTCTGGAATTTCAAAAATTAATTTATTAATTTTTTTGCTTTTGTAAACTGGAAAAGGGTGCAGCCGGCCGAAACCTTTCATTAGTGGATGGGCTTGCTGGTTTCAAAGGACCAAATGTTGGATGGGCTTTAGACTTAGTGGGCCTCTGGCATTTTGGTCTTATTATTAGAACATCTACTTATTACAATTATGACATTAGCCATCAATCCTCCATATTGTGAAGAATCGACTGCGGAACTGAATGAATGATCTGTGGTTTGGTGGTATACGTATATGGAAGAAAGAGATGTGTTTGATGAGATTGACAACAATGCAATCATGCAAAACTTTCAGAGGATGAAAACCCATCGAGGTCAATTGTAAAATGTTTTAGGAAGGAATCTATAATTTTGTGCGCTTATAGTATACGTTTAAAATCTTTTAGAATGTGTTAAGTTCGAACTTTTATGCTTAATGAAGAATTTTTAAATATATTTTCTTCTTGTTATATTGGATTATGAGTTTTTTTTTTCCGAAGTATCTTGAAAGGCGACCCCTCTAGATGTGATTAACTCTTTTGGAGTCAGTCCATATAGAGCTTAGACTTCGGCTTTAATTCATCTGGCAAGTAGGCGGTGGGATTGGATCCCAAGAAT
The DNA here is from genome assembly GCA_036023075.1 of Gaultheria prostrata. NCBI lineage: Eukaryota > Viridiplantae > Streptophyta > Magnoliopsida > Ericales > Ericaceae > Gaultheria > Gaultheria prostrata. Next base: position 3,571 of record JAXBDA010004788.1, read on the forward strand.
TAATCGAGATGCGTGTAACCTGGCTCTGACATGCGAGTTATCAAAAAATATTTCCTGATCAATGATCACAGTTTTAAATGCTTTTTGATGCATGATAGAACAGGAGCTGCAACAAGCATAATATCACTCTGAGAGTAACTTGTGTGTCAGTGTGAGTTCTCATTGTCTCATGGGATACACCTGAGGTCTAGAGCTACATATGTGAAGATGAAGTATATAATGGAGCAGTTGGTTAGAGAAATAAAAAGAAACGAATCCTATCCAATGACCAACATTTGTTCACTTCTGATTTTTGTCTCTTTGATGACTTAGCTTGCAATAAAGTATATATCAATCTCTCCATACAATCAATCCTACAAAAATAGACTCAAGTTTTGATCCCTTGTATTTGTCCTTGTACCTCTTTTACCTAATCCATTGTTGGTTTTATGGTTCACGACTCTCAGTTTGTACTTTTTTTTTCTTTCTTTCATAACTCGATATATATCCGGCTCAATAGACTGACTAATCTGGTGGACCGGGACCCAATTAAATCGTCATGGTTTTGTACTTCCTTACCGTACAAAATCAAGTTTTTTGAAGTAATCACATGTAAAAGTAAGCTTGACGGTCAATTGAGACTTAGAGGTTTCCTGTGTCCTTGGTCTTATGTTCTAAATCTCCTACGTATCAATTCTTATGAGGCCAGTTCATACAGGCCTTTGTCCCAACTTTAACTAAATCTTCGCTAGTGGACGGTGGAATTGGTCGGTAAACGCAAAGTACACAGATAAGATCATAACAAATGAGACTAAACCAGAAATCATGTCAGCATTCCAGATTTTTTTTTTTTCTGGTATAACGAAATCCTTTCTGAAAAGAGAAAATTTTGGATTCATCCAAAGGAACCAAATTTGCACTGATGGATGAGATCAATCATGTAATCTAAATGTTACATAAAACAGACAAAGCAAGAGCAGGTAGGACTGTAGGAGTCTACAAAATTTCATGCATATCCTCTCTTTCGTGCCCTTCTACATCACAAAAGGTGGACACTGCTTACACAAGCACTGAAAGATAAGCAAACCTAATACCACATAGACAGTTTTATATAGGTAAATTACCCAAGAAAATACAAAATTTTCTTTTGCTTTGTTAGCTTGTATAAATGCAGATATTCCCCTCACCCCATTGATGCCTGAGACTTGGTACTAGAGATTCTGAGAAAGAAGAGCGGGAAAAAATGAAGTCTGGACCACTCGAACCTGGTGAACCTTCAAGGGTTCCACCCCGAATTCGCATGGGAAACAAGGGGGTCTCTATACTGGACCTTGTTCTTCGAGCAGTTGCGATTGTTGCAACGTTGGCGAGTGCAGTGGCTATGGGCACTACCAACGAAACGCTCCCGTTTTTCAATCAGTTCATCCAGTTCAAGGCTCGATTCAACGATCTTCCAACCTTCACGTGAGTTGTATTTTTGCTAGTGATGTGCTTGTTCTGATGACTGATCTGTTTTTTTGTTCCAGAGAATTTGATAGTTTTCATTTGTTTTTTTGTAAAACAGGTTCTTTGTGATTGTGAATTCTGTGGTATGCTTTTACCTTGTTCTCTCTCTTCCTATGTCCATCTTCCACATTGTGCGAAGTAGAGCAAAGATCACCAGGGTCATCCTCATCTTCTTAGATTCGGTAAATGATCATATGTTCCTTTTAGAAATTTTACTGTCTTTTGTTTTGAGTTTGACCCCTCTTTTCGCGGCTGAGTAAACTATGCAAACTACATGGTGGACACATATCCGCGAGTGTTTTTTCCCTGGGTTTGGACATAACAATTACAGCCCCTAAAGTTCTCAAAATAACACGAAGGATACATTTCTGGGTCCTTACTGATCCTTCGTGTTATTCTCAATAACACGAAGGATCAGTAATTCCATATCCTGGTAAAGTCCATACCATTTCATGTCCTGGTAAAGTCCTTACTGATCCAAAACTTCTTTTAAAAAGGATGTCAGAATGTTATATTGGTAGCACTGCAGGTTCACTTTTTTGTTCATTCTCAAGTTGCTCCAAGAAAGATCAATTTTTTTTATCCAATTTAGGGATTTGACACAAATTAGTATGTTGCTTACTGATTCCCTAACAATCTTTAAGAAATATGCATAATCTTCTGAAGGTAATGCTGGCACTTCTCACCTTGGGAGCTTCAGCAGCAGCGGCAATTGTATACTTAGCGCACAAGGGGAACGCTTCGGCTAATTGGCTGGCAATATGCCAGCAATTCAACAACTTTTGCGAGCGCATCTCTGGATCCCTGATTGGTTCGTTTGGGGCAATTCTTGTGTTCATAGTTCTAATTCTGCTGTCAGCCATAGCACTATGTCGGCGGCCCTGAGAAGTTGCAAGTTTGAAAGCATGCATGTGTGTGTCTTTGTGTCTATGAAGTTTGCATTTCATATATCTGTTTTGATTCGGTTGTTTACAGGATTTACTAATTATGAACTGGGAATGTTATTTTGTACTCTGAATTCTCTAATGAATTTTATTTTGTAGTCTCACTCATCATATACTAAGCAGAGTGTCTCAACCGTCAAGTTGTATGTCAACAATTGTGTAGAAAAACATTTCCATGAGCACAATATTCAGCTCAGCTCGTTATAGCTCTGACCTAAAGAAGTTACAATGAAATAACTTTTCTGGATTATCCTTTGTACAGCATAAGGGACCTTAAAATTTAGGCATGGGGATGTGGATAGATAAGGTTTTCTCCATTGATTTGCTTTGATAACTCATGGCATTTGTAATTCCTTGAAGACTAATTCCACCGTCTAGTAGTGGGGGCCATTAATGTAGAAGAAAAGCCACGTATGGACGGCCCTTGTGAGAGTTGGTAGAACCAAAGAGATCTTGAACTTGAGACCTAAATGGGAACGAGCTCTTAAGTCTCAAGCCTTGACCACTAGGCCAACCCCTTGGAGTTAGGTCTTCTTCCTTGAAATTGGTTCCTCTTTAAGTCCCATTAAGAGACTCAAATGGCCAATTCGATCCATTTCCGGGCCCTTTCAAGGCTTTTTGATGATCGGGTGCGTTTACTTATTAAACCTCATTGACAACATCATGAAACACATCTTTCACTTGGGTCGAATTGGACCGTCTAGTTTGTCAAATGGACTGAAGATGATCCCTTTCCTTTTTCTATGATAGTACCCTGGAAGCACATCTTTCACTGTAACTTGACAGAATCAACCTTTACAAAATTCAAATGAGTTTTTTTCAGTGAAATGTACTGCATTATCTATTCTATATCAGCCACTATTGTGCGCGACCATTGTTGCTTGCAAGGACAGAGGTAGTAAACTATGCTGGTAGCAATTCCACAAGCTCGTCTATCGATTTCAAGGTCTTCTCGTAATACAGATACGATTCGTACACCTTGGGCGTCCGAATATAGTAGTCAAACTGTCACAGAATAGGTAACATATTGTTAGTTTATTTGAGGCAAGTTTTCATTGCAACATTTTTCCATAGCATAATCTCACTTTATGTCTTTTATAAGCACATTGATGGTATATACAAGTCACAAAGAATGATTTTCTCCATAAAAAAGCTGTGAAATTCTGCCTACTTTCAGTCTCAAATCTGCTCGACCTTGTCGCCAATGAATGAAAATTGTCTAGTAGTCTCAGAGCAATGACACCGTAGAGAATGCAGATGATAGTATGACAGGTGAAATTGCACAAAAAGGGGTGCATTTAAGTGATCCTCTCTCCACCTCACTGGACCAAGGACTAATTTTTTGATGCCTAATTCTGTTATCAACATGCTGACAGACTAAAAGCGAGTCTAATGGAGCTGCTAGACGACCTTCCCAAGCCAAATTTTAGCTACCATTTACTTTGTGAGTGCTCCTGGTAAACCAACCGTTCCAATTTGGCAATGGCCAAATGAATGGCTAGATTTGGCATCTGATTTGGCCGCTCCCAAATTTCCGTGTTATCTCTCTCCCTCCATATTTAGGACCATGTAACTTCATATAGTTTAGCATCTACACAACTAAAATGACAACTTCCATTAGTGTTGTTCCGAGACGCAAATAATTTCTCAAAAGCGAGAGTTTTGTGCACTGGGTACATCTTCATCGGCTATCTGAGTTCAATCCTCTTCATTTTATTCGATATATATTCTTATTCTGTTCCATTTTATCTTTGTCCATTATATTTCCCAAACATTTAGTTTGGATAACCCCCATAAATTCTTAAGCATAGAGCATACAATTCAATAAACTTATAAATACAATGAATCAAGTAAATTAGTAAAATACCTCTGCCATGTTATCAACCAACTCATTGGCAGCATCAATGTAAGCCTGCTGTCTGCTTTCTGGCACCATCGACAGGACATTTTTCATGTCCTGAGACAAATAGGATTGCTTGAGCCTAATATAGAACAAAACATACCTCCAAGACATGGCCTCCAACATGTCCCTAATGCTATGTAACCCCTCCGCGGTCTGCCGGATCCTCGCCACTGCGTCTTCGGGCGACAACCCGGGCTCCAAGAATTTCTCCCTTAGGAATGAACGTGTGCCCCAGCTCTCGGCTAGTGCAATTGGGGTGAGATTTAGCCCCAGTGCTATGGAAGTTGTTAGGAATGTTGTGAGGAAATTTCGGCGGTGGGAATGGTTTTGGTGGCCGGGGTATGATGCCCGGATGGCAGGGAAAGGGCGGGGTTGGCGGCGGTGCGGTTGTGGTGTGATGGTGGTGGTGGGGTGGGGGTGCAGGAGAGTGGTGGTGTTAGTGAAGCTGCTCATGATTTTTTTTATTTGTATGGTTATGAGTAAAAGGGAAAACAAATTGGAAGAGGTTTTATTGGTGGCCAAATTAAGCTGCTCGTTACTCCAACATGGACCGTTTCTTTTGGTGACATGGCATTCATTATCCTCTCTCTCTCTCTCTCTCTCTCTCTCCTCTCGTTTTTGTTAAGAAAAATTAATTTATTTTAAAAATATCCTTTGAAGGGAAGAAATTTTGATGGTAGAAAAATAAATTGCCAAGTTCATCATGTGTTTGGCCTAATAACTTATAGCATTTTCTGTTCGTCATTGAATTTCTACAATTTATCGTTCGTTTGATGAGAATAATCTTAAAAAAAAAAATCCAAAATCATAGAAAAAATGTTCACTAAGAAGTAAGAATGAAAAGGGTTTAAGAATGACCAGTTTTATCATCTTTTTTATTCGTCGTATCTAAATTTTTTGGCAAGTGGTGGCTAGAGCTCTTGGACGCCCCACACTGCATCCCGGGATCGAGTCTCACTCCCCTCTCCCCCCTCCCCCCTCCTCCATGTAATAGATTAGGAATAACGAATGACAAAAAAAAAAAATCTAATTTTTTTGAACATTTAACTCATATTTGTGTACTTTCTTTATTCCTCATGTGGACATGAATTAATCGCAAATGTTTTGTTAAAAAACTAAAAAAGAAATTCAAAGAGTCTTAGTAATATCAACTCTCTTACGTTTTTTAATCTCAAATAATAAAAAAAATACTAAAACTATGGATCAATTATTCTATGATCTTCGGCATGTCACCTGATGCCTCAATAATCTCACCCACCACACATTCTTTTGTGACATAGTACAATACATGGTGGATGAAGGTGTTGACGCATCACGTGGCTGTACCCAAAATCATAGAATAATTTCTCAAAACTATGACATGAGTCCATAAGTTCCAATGTATTTTGCCGTCTTTTATTAGGTGAAGTTACTAAATCATATTTAGGAGTTAGGACCATGTAAGAGCATCCACATTTGATCAATTTAGACCACTTTAGGGTCAGTATTTTTTCTGATCTTGTCAGCTAACCAAACTTTCCTCTCTTTTTCCATCTCATTTGAATGCTTTAGAGGAACAACTTTAGGGTCAGATTTTAGGAGTGCCCCAGTTGTGGCTTGTACGGTAGGGTGAGTTTTGTGGGACCCAGTGTAAGTGAAGAAGAGAGAGAGAGAGAGAGAGAGAAGAGTGCATTGCAATGTCAGGAGGAGAGAGAAAAGTGTGAGAGAAGGAGAGAAAAAAGAGAGAGAAAAAGGGGACGGTAATAAGCTCTAAAAACACCACTAAAAATATCAAATGGACCTCTTTTTCACTCTCTACCTAACAACTCTTTAACACACAAATTTTGGGACCCACTTTTAATACTTTGTCATATAACACACATTTTTAGCTAGCCTGAAATGCGGATGCTCTAACATCATATAGTTTAGCATAGACACAACTGAAATGACTACTTGCATTAATGTGAGCCCCACCACAAAGTGATGTTATACTTACCAAAAAATGTATTGTTGAGGTAAGCATGACATCGCTTTACAATGAGTTCCACACCAATTCAACCAATAGGAGGGAAAGGTGAACAAAATTGTACTCTAAAAAAACCATCCAAACACCCAATATACAAATCCACCCTTCTTAGGGGCAGGTCAATCCACTCTCGTTACAAATCCATTGAAAATCATCACCGGTCGCCAAATGGGGCCCTATGTCATTATCAATAAAATGGGTGACGTCGACAGACTACTTGTCCACGCAGCACCAACGAATAACTCCTTTTCTTCCTACCTGTCAAAAACGACCTTTCCCAATCAAAACCCAACTTCCATCGATACCTTCGTCCACAATTTTCTTTGCAAAATCGGTTAGAATACAAAACTTTTCTATCTTCAATCACCCGATTCCCATTTCAATGGCAAAACCTGGGTTGTTTGATCTTGAGCGTCATTTTGCCTTCTACGGCGCATACCACAGCAACCCAATCAACATAGTCATACACATGATCTTCGTATGGCCCATCTTCTTCACAGCTATTCTTATCCTGTACTTCACTCCGTCTCTGTTTAACGTGCCTCCAATCGAGTTTTCCTTATTCGGGAACAGTCTTGTTCTGATTCTGAATGTTGGGTTCTTGGGTACCTTGTTCTATGCCGTGTTTTACGTCTCTTTGGATGCTAAAGCTGGGTCTTTGGCTGCTTTGCTCTGTTTTGTTTGTTGGGTCGTTAGCAGTTACCTTGCAAACCTAATGGGTTTTTCATTGGCTTGGAAGGTGAGAATTTTGGTGATTTTTTTCGACTTATACTATACTGTTCGATTTTTGGGTGTTGGGTTTTGTGTTTGGGTTGCAAATTTGTTTCAATAGTACTATTTGGTTTGGGTTTTTTTTTTTTAGGTTTTAAATTCGCTGTTTGTTACTGAGGTATGGATTGGTTGTGTTTGATGAAATGGGTGAACGATTGTAGCAGTTGCTGGCAAACTTTTACTTGGGTTTAAATTGAATTTATCAGTTGATTCATTTGTTATTCTCAGAATCAGACCACTGTATTCGATTTGAATGAGTTTGTGGTGTTTAGTTGAGTATACTTTTCGAGACCTGTCGACTGTTGTATGGAGCCTTGTGCATTGGATGTATTACACCTATTCTTGTGCAAATATTGGGAGTTGTGTATGCTGAACTGGGGTCTGTGCTGCACATCATGTATGCCGTGCTGGAATTTTCAGTCCCACCCAGGGTGGGTGATAGCCGAAAACGTTCTTTTTCTTAGGCTCGTCGAGTAGGTCACCAATGGAAAAATTATGTTTGATTGGACACTGGTAACATACTGGATGACACAAATCTTAGGAGTTTAACAGCTAGGATAATTTTGAATTAAGGTACATCTGCTGCAATCATATGGATACCGATGTCCCATTAATTTGAATTTTGGCAGTAGTAACCTACTCGAGGAGCCTAAGGAAATAAACAATTGGGTGGACCCAAAAGCATCGTCACAACATTCGTGCTTGAATTTAGATGGGAAAGAATTCCTTTGATCAATCTTCTGTAGTAATTATTACCACAACTTAGTCTAGAGTTTGTTCTGTTACTTCCCTTCTGATTTTCCAATCAGTAGTTGTATGATTCTGTTCGATGAACATTGACCACCAATTTAATATACAAGTGTTTCTTCTAAAATGAATGTTTCAATCTCTTTGGAAGCAAAAATGTCAACTGGCTCCATATCGGTGGTCACTTCTGGCTGAATCGTGTTCTGTTTATGCTTTCTGTTTCTGATTTGAGCCCTTTATATTTCATGGCTGCTTTTGCCTTTCTTTATTCATTTTCCCTCTAGTATTTTCTTTACTTACCACCTGCAATGCAACACTCATCTGGTGTAGGGTATTCTCTGATTGAAATTTCCCATCCACATACACTTTTAAATACGAATACCACTACTACTGTTCTATTGTTTGTTTTTCCTACTTGATGACTTGAGTTTAGGTACATAAACCTTCATATTGTATGTGTCAGGTTGTCCTGATAACTCAGCTGGTATGTTGGACCGGACAATTCATTGGCCATGGGGTATTTGAGGTAACTAGTTCTTCCATTTGCTTCATAATCACTTTTTCTTCAGTTGTAATCAATACCTGTACTAAAAAATATCATGCAGAAACGCGCACCAGCTCTTCTGGACAATCTCTCTCAAGCCTTTCTGATGGCTCCCTTCTTTGTTCTGTTGGAGGTCGCTACTGAACATTTTTTTTTTGATTCGTTATTTGATTTTTGTGATGTTGGGTAACTAAAGATGTGTATATTTCTACTGTTGGTTTTTGCAGGCTCTGCAAACAGTTTTTGGTTATGAACCATACCCAGGGTTCCACATTGCAGTTCAAGCAGAGGTAGAAGCTGAGATTAATGAATGGAAAGATAAGAAGCAGAAACTTGTTTCTTAAGTTTGTGATGGTGAATGTGTCGGATTACTCTGGAAAACTTGTATGAGAACATATTGTGCAGATCCTGATATACCAATTTAAACTTCCATAAAATTCATAAATATCCAAATAAGCCATGTCAGACTTGCCAGTGTCACAAATAGCTCGAGTTGTACGTGAAGTGACTTCTGTATTCGATGGTATTGTGAGTCAGAATTGTCATGTGGTTCCTTCCTTACGTAAAGGTCAAAGTATGTTTTTTCCATCCCTATGAAATATGAGGAGAGAGCAAGGTATGTTTTCTAGTTGTCACTCGCTTTAATACCTAATTATTCATATCATCGAACAATTTATCATGTGTGTGCCTATTGAGTGGGTCTTTTGTCCTGTAAGAAGCTATCCTTCAGCTGTTCTGTAACTGGAACAAGAATCCGGGTAAGGAAAGAAAGCCAATGGAAAAGTTGAAGGATCTAACCGTTGTGACTTGTGACTTGTGAGATATCAAATTCAGTAACTTTTCTTTCCTTTTTCTTACCAGAATCCATGATCCAAATACAGCATTAAGGCCTCCATTTTGTTTACTTCCCTTTTTCTTAATAGTCAGTTTCTGGTTTTTTTAACCCATCAATGATAGCTTAGACAAAGTTGGGATGGATTTGGTATGTAATCTGAATTATAGCTGTAGAGATGCATGTTCCCTTTACTCTGGAATCTTTTGATATTAGGACTCTGCACCCTTGTTGTCCTTGTTAGCTTGCTTGTCCATCGTCCATTTACTTCACTTATCCCCAAAATTTGCACTTTGTGTAAACATTTCTTTCGTAATTTTATAAACCCACATAGAGCCCTGAATTTTAAGGAGCTTGATAGTTGGAAGTCGTAAACTCGTAAGTTACTAGGTTACAGGAGCTGACAACCATCGGTAAAGCCGTACTAATCCACACCGGTGTTTAAATTAACACAAAGTTGTTGATTTGGGATTTGATGGTAAGGTCATAGTTTGTGACCACACAAGTTATTAGAATCAGACAACAATCTCCAAATATTGTACCATACAATAACATGAAGTTTTTACCATGAAAACCACAAGGAACAGTATGTCTTCTTGAAAGGTCCTAGAAACGCCTGTCAACAGTAACCTGCAATCCATGTGCCATTGATAGGATTGTCATCATCCGGTACTTTACTGGATGCCCTGGCACTAAGCTGAATTTGAAGAACCTACACAAAATAGCCAGAGCCATCTTCATTTGGAGATATGCTGAGTCCTTCCCGAGGCATATCCTTGGCCCCGCCTGCATATCAAAAGACAAGAAGAATTAAAAAAAGTTGGCTTCAAATTTGCTGTAAAAACTTCTGCCTTCCATTTACCCAATTTGCAATGGAAGTTTGGAATTGAGACATGAATTAGAGTTGCCAAGTGTCTCCTGAAACGAGTCAGATAAAATTTAGCCTGCTTGATGATTTAAAGATACCTGAAATGCTGTAAACTTAAATGGAGATGCATTCTGGAAGTATCCCTCTTTGAGCCATCTCTCAGGCTTAAAAGAAGCAGCATCAGGACCCCAGTTGTACTCCATTCTTCCCATTGAATAGGGAACATAAGTCACCATCCCCCCCGCCTTTACTTTGGTACCATCGGGTAAAACATCATCCTCCAAAATGCCCTTCGGATCCTGCAATCGAAAAACTTTTGTTTTGTCATAATTCATCTTGTTAGTCTTTTGTGATCCCTGTAAAGATGACTCAAATTAAGCTTTGCTTGAAAATCAATGCAATACTTGTATCTTGTGAAATGAAGGTGGCACCTGTCTTGGATCCTATGATTCAGGGAAACAAAGGTTCATTTGTCCTACGGTATTGGGAAATATTTTTGAAAAAAACCTACCTTTTGGCTTTTACAGAAGACCTGAAGATATTTTTTCAAATTTCCAATGCAGTTTTTGCAGAAAAATGAGTGTTTTTTCCTCTAAACTTGCGCATTGTTTTTGAGGGGTATTTTTCTTCTCATGAATGATAAATTTTCCTCCCTTCTGATTTTCCATACTTTCTAGTGAACTGAGATACCTGAGGGACCGCGGGGTACAACCTGAGTGTCTCTGTGATCACTGCATGCAGATAAGATAGTCTTCCAAGCGAGTCATATGTCAGTAGTCCAGCAAATTGTGTTACTCTTTGATTGAATTTTTCGGAATCTTCTATGTCATACTGAATCAACGAGACATTTTCCTCTTTCGCCCTCTCTTCTTCTAATGTTTTGAGCTCTGAGAACAGCTTTTCTGCTACATCGGCGTTGCTCATTATCATGTATATGGCCCAAGAGAGAGTTGTGGCTGTTGTGTCGCGGCCAGCAATTACAAAATTCAGGACTATATCTCTGAGGCTCTTATCAGTTATGTTGTTTTCTGGGTCTTTCCCTAGCTCAATAAATCTTGATAATATATCATGCTTCACCTGATCATTTCCATTTGTAGACATGTCATTTCAATAGTGAAGGTTGTAGTATTTTTAAGGTTTTACAGAAATAAGGCATTGAGCTGAATTACCTTCTCAGAGTTGCTTGTCCCTCCAGTTGCTTCTATCTCTGCCTTCCTTTTCCAAATAACCGAGTATGTGAAATCATCGATGATTTTGATGCTCTGGTCAAGCACTGCTTCCGAACCCACATTAAGAAATTTCTTTATTTTCCACAAGGGGTCAATAAACCGAAGAGTTACGATAATATTTGCTGTATCGAATGCCCGAGCAAAGGAGTTGTCTGGTAGATGGGGAGCCAATGTGCCTATTTCTACCCCAAATCCCACCTTACATATCGAGTCCAAAGTCATCCTCATGAACAATTCCTAGAAACCAAAAACTTGTTGAAATAAAATCTTGTTCCAAATCATACTGAAAAAACAAAATAGGACGGTTCCATTACATCGGTGTGTTACCTGAATGTCTACTCGCTGGTTGTGGAGAGATGCTTTGTTTAGAATAGATGAGAGTTTAAGGCTGTACTCTCTGAAGACTAGAGTGCTGAAATCCCTCAAGTTTTTTGATGCAAACTCAAAGCTTGCAGTCTTCCTTTGTTTCCTCCATAGCTCACCGTCTACATTGAAAATACCGTCTCCAAGCAGTACCTCCATGTAGGAATGGTACACTTCACCCTTGTAACAGAATTAGGAAACAACAAGAAATGAAAACTATTTATGTAAGAGGTATATTATGCGCAATTCAAGTAGAGAATCAGAGAACTTAGCGCAAAATACTTGGCATTTTTCTGTTGAATTCTCAAGTAAATTGATACTTTTATTGAATAGGAACATGTATAGAGAATTGATGCTTCGTTTGTTTCATGAGAAACATGCTACTACCGTACTATCAGGTAGACATTTTTCTGATGAATTCTTAAATTGATCCTACTTCTATTGAATAGGATCATGTTTAGAGAGTCGATTTTTCATTTGTTACAGGAGAAATATTTTCTCCGTTCTGTTTGTCTTTGGTACAGTATATGTATAAAGCCAGGAAAACAGGTTTTCATGGTCAGAGGAGGAAAAGGTTTATCAGACTTGGGAGGCAAAGGCTACCGCACCACCACCACTACACCAGTCATTGCCACCACCTCAGTCACTACTAGAAATTGCATGGCTTTAGAAAACCATAGATTTTAAGTTTATCTTCTAGTTGGTCTTTCTTTCTCATTGTGAATGCAAGTTTTTGTTTGTATAAACAGAAGGATACATGGAAAGTGATTTCTTTCGTGTGAAAAATGGTTTTTCGGTGCAGTTTTATATTTTCCTCTAAACACAGATAAGATGAGTTGTTTTTCAGAAACTATTTTCTGAAAACATTTTCCGAAAAACTGAAGAAGCACAAGACTCCCAATCTGTAACTTCCTTAAAATGACAGTACTATATTATAAGGCTGTTATTGCGAATCTTTCACCTTTGGGTAATTAGCAAAGTTGGTTTTGAGGACATGCTCAACATTAGCAGGATCAGCAATGTAAGTATACGCTGTGAATGGCATCGGCACCACCACTGTTTTTGACTCAGAGAGGTACTTCACAATCCAGTCATGCATCCTGTCATAGTTCATGAATTGTTCGATCGCTGCCCCTACGAGCGGCCAAGTTTTCGGGCCTATTTTGTTTCTTTGACTCCATCTGTGTATTAAGACCCATGATATTAACATGCAGGCTAGAATTGAGATTCCCATGTTGTATCCATCTGCTGAGAATGGAATGGGAATAAGGTTTCTTTCTTGTTCCATTTGGGGGGAAAAAGAAAGAAGAAGAAGAAAAAAGATGGAAGAAGGGCAATGTAGAAGTAGAAGTACAAAAGGGCTTGAGAGGGCATTGTTTCTTATACCGTATTGTGGTGAAGAAGTGGGTGAGATGTAAGAAGCTAATGAAGTAGCTGAATAATCTGTCTAACATTCTTTGTGTGCATAGGATTATTAATGTTTCATGCATTTTGCATCTTTAACCTACTGTGAGCAGTATGAAATTCGTGGTCCACATTTCTAGCACGTTACTTATTAGGAGTATTTGAAAAATAGAAAAATAAATAAATACAGCATATGGAGTTTACATTTACATGGGAAAATCTTAAAGGATGATAATGACATATTTATGATTATGAATCATGATTTCTAGAAATGACAATCTCAACCGAACCGTTGATTAGCCGTACTGTATTGAACCGATTGATGCGGGTTTTCACCAATTTTTAACCGTGGTTTTGGTATTTGATTTAGAAAAACTGGTTGGTTAGGTCCGGTTCCAGTTTCATATAAAAATTGTACCAAAAACCGAACCAAATTGAACCGTAACCGAAACCGAACTGCAAAATAATTATGTAAATACCCTTTTATATATACACATAATAGCAGGAGTCCTTAGTTTGGATTCTTAACTATTTGCGCCTCTTCCACTCTCACTGAGAATTGAAAGCTAGAAATTGATAGATATGGTATTAATTTGTTGTCATTTTATGTTAGTATTTTGTTGTTGAATAATTAGCTATTTAGTGTCTTTGAGCTCATGGTGTTTAGTTGGTTGTTTTTTTTTGGATGTGTTGGTGTTGGATAGTTATATCTCTCTTTAAGTGTATTTTAAATGTTGACCATCGGTTTCGGTGGAAAACCGAACGAAACTCGTAACCGATGGTTTTGGTTATGATTTACATAAAATAAAAATCACCGATTTTGATTATGGTTTCGGTTTTGATTTTGGTTTTACCAATAATCGAATCGAACTATTGGTTTCGAGGGCCCAATATAATTATATTAAGCAGGCAGGCCCAAAGCCTGCATGAGGCTATTAGGGCTTATAGCCCGTATTAGGAAATCGTTGAACGGCCTCCAAAGCCTTTGGGCCTCTGGAGGTAGTCCACTTCGTGGAATGGTGGGAATGGGTCGGTTAGTTTGGCTATTGGGCTAAATCGGGGATTATGAGCCCAAAGCCTGGAAGGATCAGCTCCGCTCCATGTGGATGCTTGAGTGGCATTGCTCAACCAACTGGCAGTCACTAAGGGGAATGAGAATGTGATGTCTTTTACTAATGATTCCAACGTTTGGAAGAGATAGAAACGGAAAATTGATGTCAGACTTTTCTGATTCCGACGTTTGGTAGAGACATGAATAGTAATGTGATTCCTGATGACATATTCGACTAAGAATCACATTCACAGACTGTGTGGAATCACATTCACAGACTGAGTGGGAATATGATCCCTTCCTTACCCCATGGCCCATGGGAATTTCAAATTGAAATCTTGACTTTAATAAATTTCTAAAATAATTATTTCCCGCGTAAGATTACTGAATGAATCCAAACACCGAAATGCAATTCTCACAGGTTTCAAATTCCTAGGAATTCGATTCCCAGTAATCATATTCCTATTCCTATCCAAGAAAATTCCCAGTAATTTGATTTCCGATAATCATATTCCTATTCTTACTTAAGATTCCGATAATCCAAACACAGTCTAAACGAAATATGGGGTGTAAACCTAGAGAGGTATATTTACAGCAATAAACCACCCATACAAACACAAACAGAATATTAGCCTTTTTCAAAAACTCGATGTGGAAGTGCCATAAGGAGAATAAAGCCAAGGCCACAATTGGCAGATATGGAATTGCCTATGGAGGAGGAACTTTCCATGCTCCCTTCCCTGGACAGCGAAGCGATCCAGTATTTTCGGGCTTGTTGACATCTGTCTTCTTAATATTCCTCGAAGAGCTCACACGTGTTCTGATGTCAGTCACAACCTTAACTTCCAATAGTTGCACAGCTGAATTACGATACGCCCATACTTGCTTAGTTAAGAAGCTAATTTTAGCATCAGAGTTCCCTTCGACCTAACTTCTTGCTTGTTGGCACTAATGTTGTCCTTCGTTGTGCAATTAGCGCATCCAAGAGAGAGCTGGTCCGGAAGCCAATTGTCCGCATGCATGAAGGCGAGTTGATCTTCATGCAATAGTAAGTTACAGATAGACTGTACTCCCATCGTCCCAAATTGTTCGTCTCTTTTGAGGAATTCAACTATTTAAAGAGACAAAATTATTGTCTTAGAGTTCCAAAAGTATCCTTTAAAACTGTGAAGTTTATTAAGTGGCTTTAAATTATTTATATCTTTCAATATGAATCTAAAAAAATATGCAATATGAATCTTGTTTGATAGATCTCAATTAGTTGTTTTATAGGAAGTTTTAAAAAAAATTTAAAACATTATATACTAAAAGATATAAACGATTTAAAAATGATAGGAATTTTAAAAACTGTGAAATAAATTAGGAGGGAAATAGTACTTTTAAGGGTAAAACTGGAAGTTTGACATATTTTGATAATTGTTTTTAGAAATAGGATCAACATTTTGGGACATCCTAAAATAGAAAGAGGGACCAGCAATTTGGGACGGAGGGAGTAACTTATTCTACCAATGCAAATGGTAATACACCAAATATGATCACGTTGACATTGCTCATGTCTACACCCTAAGGGATTGGCCCAATGATCAATGCTTGAGACTTGAGTGTTTGTTTTTTCCTAAGATCTTCGGTTCGAAACCTGTGTTATCAACTCTTTCGGCTTCAATTCATTATATGAACTTTGCTCCAACTTTATTGGACTCCCCGTGAGTGTACGGTGTTTTGTGCGGATATTTTGATGGTGCAATTAGGTATGGAAAAAAAAAAGCTGAAGCTTATCCAGAAGAACCCAACTATTGAGTGCAAACTACTCTGATTGGTTAAATTAAAAACCTTTGACGTTTAAAATTGACAACTACGACAATGAATGTATGTACTAGTTCGTGCAAACTAGGGTGATTGGTTAGCTACTTTTTCTTTTGGTCAAATGCATGCACCTACTAAATCATTTGAATTTCAAACTCCCACAATTTTCCACAAGCTCTTTGGATCTTTCACATTCATACGATGGGAATCTGATCTGATCATTAAATGACTTTTACCACATTTTAGCTAAAAGCCAGCTTAGGTCCCGTTCCACTGCCTCAAAAAGTAAAAGCTAATTTATTGCATTTTTCAAGACAGGTCATTCTCTCACAATACATCACATAAAAAATCACAAAAAATCAACACATTTTTCGAACTCCCATATAAAAAAACCAAAAACCAAAAACCAAAAAAACCAAGTTACACACCCTCTTAAAATGTAAGAAAACTTTGCTGAAAATGTCCTCGGTCCTCCCAAAATTGCATCATCTTGCTGGCAAAAAACTGCAAGAAGAAGTTTATTCCATCAGACCATGCCACATCGTGGACACATAAAAATTCCCAACTTTTGGACATATCTTTTCACCGGTGGCGGAGTCAAGAATTATCTTTGCGGGGTGCACATAATTATTCTATTAGAAAAGGACTCGACTTCGAATGTTCAATTATTCTTGGAGCTTCTTACTTCCCAGTTTAAGGGCATCTCCAATCAAGCTCTAAACCTTCAAAATAGAGACCAAATATGACATATTGCGGGAAGATTTTGTAATTTACCTTCTTTATTATTAACTTTTTGTACTTTATGGAGAGACCATTGTACTTTTTAGAGATTTTAGTCTCTATATTTGGAGAGATCATTGTACTTTATGGAGAGACCGAAATCTCTAAAAAGTATAATGGGTCCCTCCATAAAGTACAAAAAGTTGAAGAATAAAAGAGGTAAATTAAAAAATCTTCTCTTGATATGTCACATTCGGTCTCTATTTTGGATGTTTAGCGCCCTAACAAGAAGACTCTCAGGCCTCTTTGGCAAAAAATTCAGAAACTGATTTTTTTGGTTTATTCGTTTTGTCTTTATTAAAAAAAGATTGCATTTATTAGTTTTGCGTCAATTTTTTGTGGTTTATTCGTTCCTCTCGACGAGGCGAATCTAACAAGTATGAAATTATAGTGAAAATTAATTATTTTTGAATAAAGCCAAAATTAATCCAATAAACCACGTATTTTTGGTATTATTCAAAAAATTTACTTTTGACTATAATTTTATACTCTTTAGATTTGTCTCGTTGAGAGGAACCAATAAACCAAAAAATTTTAATGCAAAACTAACATTTGCGAAAAAAAATTAAATAAAGACAAAACGAATAAACAAAAAAAAACCGGTTTAAGTTTTTTTTGCCAGAGAAGGCCAGCTTCTCTACACGTACAGTTTATCCACACCCAAATGTCTCATCAAAGATCTGAATAGTTCATACGATAGGGCTTGTCGAATAGAAAGTTCACGCAAAAAATCTATGTTGGTTAGTCACTCAGACTCACTCTCAACCATTTCATAATTCTATTCTTAAAAAAAAATAGAAGGTCTTTTGCAAAATTAAAATGATCTTATGAGGCTGTTAGAAGTTTCCGATCAACTTGAATTTTTGAGTTAGCCAAATTATTTGACGATCTCTACAACATTAACGGCTTAGATCATCGAGAAGACATCCAAATAACTTTTTAGTACATTTTAGCTACTTTATTCTTTTGCCAATTTTTGAGTGGTCAATGCATCCAAATAACTTTTACTACTACATTTCCGATCAACTTTAAATCTTATCTGATCATTAAATAACTTTTGCTACATTTTAGCTAAAAGCCAACTAGTAAAGAAAACTTTGCTGAAAACATCCTCCGAATATTGCATCATCTTGCTGGCAAAAAACTGTAAGAAGTTTATTCCATCTGACCATGCCACATCGTCGGCACGCATAAATTCTCAACTTTTGGACACATCTTATCATCGTAAAACTGACTACTTATTTGACGAGCGGATAAGGTTTGAAATAAGAAGCAAAGATCAAGGCGAATGTATTACTATACAGAATTATTTAAGGAGGGATTAACTAAGAATGGATTTATTTGGTATTTGAAATGGATGGAAAAAGAAATAATGTGAGAGTCGACATAGTTGCCTCTTGTAATGTGAATACAAAAATAGTTTGGAGAGGTTTGAGGGGCAGGCCGGTATTTGTGGCCACCTGGATAAGACTATACTAGGTGGTGTGGTGGGTTTTGCTAACCCGGGGACTTAGGCTTTGTTTGGGAAATGGGGAAAGGAGGGGAAAGGAAGAGAAAGTTAAAAAATTTCTCTTCCCTTTTTTGTTTGAAGAGAAAATGGCTAAATAGAGTTATAAGAATAGTAAAAAATTTCCCCTCATTTTCTCTTCTCTTCCTTCACTTTCCATAAGTTCCAACCAGGGTAGCTTGTCCTTGGATAAGTAATATGGGTGCAGGAAGAGGAACCGAACATTGGATAAGGTGGGTCTTGATTAGCTTATCGCCCTTCCTTCTCCGCCCGCCCAGTGTTGGCTCATTATTTTTGGAGGCCTGAAACTTTTGGACTGTGAGCAGGTGAGTGTCGGCTCATTTCTAGTTTCAACTCCTAAAATCATTATGACTTTAAATCTTATCACAGGTGAAATTCCAATTTATTAAAGAAATATCATCATTAAACATTTCACATCAACTTTTACCAACACTTTAACACTTTTTACATCAATTTTTACCTTCACTTTCCAAAATTATCCTCAACTTTTACTCATTAACTTTTTACCAACTAACTTTTCAAAATAACAAAATGATAATTGTACAAACTTTTACCCATTAACTTTTCAAAATACATATTTATTAAATGACAATTCAAAGTAGAAATGTCTATACTAAAAAAGGAACGGATGAAGTATCATTTTTTGTAATAATGATTATAATTTGAATTACCTTTATCAAACTGTTAGTACAATTTTTGTTCTCTTCCACTTCAAGAGACATGTAAAATACTCCTATCTGCTTTCATTCATCAATTGAATATGAACCTTTTTACATTTTTTTTTATAAAACTTGGGTGTACCCAAGCAAGCCTACAAACCCAATCCAGCATTATTAAACATGGTAAAAGCCGATGAAAATATCATTCAAATTGGAACATTGGCTGCACAAAAATTGGCTGGTTGTGGTTAGCTTCAAACTTCACTGAATCCATGTACTGGTATGGAACTTCACCAAGCTGAAATTTCTGGATTCCGCCGGCCGGGCCGTTTTCCGAAATGCCCATTGTGTTTTGGTTGTTATCAAAGATTGAGTTGTATGGATTGTCACTTAATAGTTGAGGAAGTGTGCCCAAACAATCCAATTCCCATAGGTGAGAAAGTGAGCATGTCCTTGGAAATTTTAGGACTTGTGAATCAGTTAAGGCAGCATTATTAGGCTCTGTTTGGGCAGATGAATCTTCAACTTTCTGCTCCTCTGTTCTTCCCATGCTTTTCTTTTTGTAGATCCTACAGAGGACCCAGTCATCCAACTGAAATCCCACAAACATAAAAACCATGGTCACCAATTGACTACAAACATTGTAAAATAGAGTGTGAAAATCAATCACCAATTTTTAATAGACAGAAAATCCATTTAGATTAGTACAAGCAGAAGCATTTTTAAAAACTAAAAATTCCGAGCGGATGGATGTTTTGGTTTAAACTTTAAACGCATAATTATAACAATCCAAAAGTATTTTTAGGGATCTAAATTTATTGAAAGTATACTACATGTAAGATATTTTGTAAGTACATCCGTAAAAAATTCCTGCTTCTGATCGTCCAAAAGTGTTATGAATCATCCAGTAAGATATTTAGCACTTGCAATATAGACCATTAATTATTGAGATCAACGTCCGAGACAAAAGATACTTTATTAATCACTAAGTTCAAGAAAAGACAAATAATGCTTACCCTCATGGACCCATTTTGCCTGCTTATGTGCCTTGTTGAATCACTACTCATTAGGCGATATTCATGCATAATCCAATCTGTCTTAATACCCTTTGGTGGCTTCCCTTTGTAAAACACAAGAGCTTTCTTCACACCCACATATTTGGATCCACTGTGAATGGACTTGTCTGTCCCTGTGGCCTTCCAGTAACCCGAAACCGCTGCCCGATTGGGCCGGACCCCGTTCGGGTACTTCCGCTCTCGTGGGCTGAAAAAGTACCATTCGTGTTCTCCAAATTCTGCTTTCTCTGCATTCCATGAGGTTCAAAATCAAGCCAAGTTCATGTAATGATAAGAATATGGCTTGTCTGCAGACTGCAGTACATAGTTGAACTGCAGGGATTGGTCAAAGTGATCGCAACCGTCCGAAAAGAGTTTTAATGGTCGAGATTTGTCAATTGTATCTTATGCAGTGATTGGTCCAAGTGATCACAACCGTTCGAAAATATTTTTAATCGTCCAAATTTGTCTTTGTATCTTATGCAGTGATGAGTCCCAGTGATCGCAATTTGCAACAGGCCGAAAGTATTTTTAATGCTTTGGATTTTTCAATAGTATCTTATCGGTGAGATATTTTAATAAATCTGAACTATTTATTGTCGGATTCATGGTGAGTAAATTTAAACAGTACGGAGTATATGTATTCTTTGTGATTTAACTCAGTAAACAATTTTGATGCATGGTTTAGTATTATTTCCTACATATGAAAAACTTTTGTATAATGAATTACAAAATGCTACTTTAATGAACATATAACTAGACAGTGTGTGTTTTAGAGTAATTTGACATAAAATGACCACAAAAAATCATATCCTTTTTTTTTCCGATAACAAGGTATCCGGATCAGTTTTTGCACACCTCGATTAATCCTGAGACACCAATCCCACCGTCCACTAGGCGGTGCCTCATTTAAAGCTAGCGCAAAACTCTATATAGATTGACCCAAAAGAGTTAATAGCACCTATGAAATTTCGAATGAAGTCATATCGTTATATACGAAGAGACGAACTTTATTGTTCCGTAATAGATAAACAAATAAATAAACATGTAAGAATTCTTTCGATTAGGTATAAAATTTCGAATACGATTACAGATATGGATCACTAACCTGGCAATTCCCAGGGATCAAATTTGTAGATATCAATTTCCGGGATGATTGAAACAGGGCATGGTCTAGAAGTGGTCTGGTTCCTGAGGTAATACATGATTAGTTCCTCATCAGTTGGGTGGAACCTAAACCCAGGAGGGAGATCTGAGCTGTTTTTTCGTACCATTTTTAGGATATTGAATTCTTGATCTTTACTTGCCAATTAGAGAGAGAGAGAGAGAGAGAAGAGAGAGAGATTTTGAAATGTATGGAAGGAGAGGGCTACCCATTTTATTGGTGAATAACTTTTGTCCTTTAGTGTGATTACATCACATGGATGGGTTGTTTTTTTTATTGGCACAGGATTGGGCACTCTTTTCAATATAATAAAAAAGTTTGGTAGGAAAGAAAACATGGGTATTGCAATCCATACTTGCTTGAGTGGGTAAAGTGGTTTACTTTCCTCTTAAGACACAAATACCCCAAATGGGGATATACTTTTCTAGTTGGAATTTGACCTAAGTAGTAAATTAAATTTTTTATTTTTTGGTACTTATTAAGCACCAAAAAATAAAAATTAAGCACCAACAAATAAAAAATTTAATTTATTACTTAGGCCAAAACACCATTGACTCCGATGGATTTGCATCATCTACAGTCCCTCAAAAGAGACTAGACGGTCTAGTCCAGTCCATTTAGATCATTCACGTTTTAGACCTCATTGAAAATTTTAATCATGCAAAAAATCATATTGATTGGCTATTATTTGCTTTGTTTTCAAAAGACATTTATCTTGAGGGACTAGAGAAGATCCATTCCCGCGAGTCCAATATCCTTCTCCATGTTATGGTATTCGCCCATTCTAAATTAAGAGAGATGAGGATATTGTATCCGATAAATCGATCCTAATTACCAACTAACATTGATATCTCCATGAGTATTGTTAAAAATATTTTTTTCCAATTTTAAGAATATGGAAATTGAAACATTTTACAACTTACATTTATCGATATCCAAGTAACATTACTTCAAACCACAGTGCAACGTTTTAATGAGATCTACAATATGAACGAAATCAATTTTCTCTAACCTCAACCCAAAGATAACACCACCAGTATCACACGCAAAAATAAAGATGATTTTCTTTTTTTACAGTAAAAATCCAAAGTGAGTAGATGCTATAAACATAATTTTTGCAAACTTTCATAAAAATGCATGCAGTCAATGGCGTGAAGCGATTAAGTTACTTTTTCCTACTCGAGCAAGTACACGTGTTCTTCCTTAACCTTGGATTACAAATCAACATCCACTTTGGTAGCTCGCCACGTGTTCTTTCACTGGAAAAAAAAAATAAAAAATTGGGCCCTCGAAAAGGATAAACACTGCCAAATACAAAATGTATTTGGACATTTTAGGCTTGTGGTTCTTATCCTCTCAAACCCCACAAAAAACTGACCTCATCTCATTTTCAGTCCTTATTGATTGGTCCAAAAAGAAAGAAGAATAGGCTAATTATTGTCCTTCTTATTATACTAATATTCTTACGTATCCAGTAAACCGGTCACAGAATATACTACCTCCGTCTTTAAATATTTGTCGAATTCGCAAAACGGTAACTTAATAATAATTAATAATAGTAGTAGTAATATTTTAAAAAATATTTTATAAAGTATAAGAACTCATTGATATCTAGAAAATTGTTGAAACTTTTCAACACTTTAAATGAAAAATTTGTACTCCCTCCGTCCCTTTTTAAGTATGTTACCTGAGAATTCCAACTATTTTTCTTTCACATCAATTTTTATATCTATTTTTCATCACTTACCCTTATCAATTTAATAATACCCATTAACTTTTTAAAAAAGAATCTATTTTTAAGGGCAAAATATGAAATGTACCTACTAACTTTTCAAAACACACACTTATTAAGGGACAACCCTAAATGAAAATGTACACATTATAAAATGGACGGAGGGAGTATTGTTTTAAGTTATCGACTTATTGGCTTGCGAACTGGACAAACATTTTGAGACCGGCACAATACGTGTTGAATAGATTTGATTAGTATGAGCAATATTATCATGAACAATTAAAAAAGTGTATAGATCCAAACACACATCGATACGAGAGTTTCATATAATAAATGTGGAATTCATGCACATCACACAGTTCTTGATATATCTGTTTTTGAATATGTACAACTTTTGATTGGGTCCATGGCATTTTTGAATAGCGAGGTACTGTAGTATTTGTCTTGGGACATTTTCTTCCGAGTACTGCTACATACTTACTTAGAATGGATATCCAGAATTTGAAATTCAATGATTTAGATACACTTGAAGTAAATTTGGACCATTAAATTTTAAATTCTGGGTACTTTCTGAGTAATCATTTTGGGTATCTAGACTTTCTGTTTTCTTTCACATACATACTAGACAGAGACGAAATCAGAAATTTTACTACTCAAGGGCGATTTTTTTTTTTCAAAATACTTTGTAGGGGCGAGCCTATATAATTCATCTAATATATATATAGCCCAAGGATCCAGTCAGGACTCCCTGACGGATCCTTAGGTCCACACCTCCCCTTCCCGGCCAAATGGTCGGGATCCGAGTCGTTAGATGTGTTTAAAACGTGTTTTTAAGGGTCC
>JAXBDA010004789.1:0-27278 GCA_036023075.1 Gaultheria prostrata
TCCTGCTGATGCAATGCTTGGCAGTTATTGTAGTCCAATTTTGCAAGCTCAAGATATCTGTTGTTGTTAACATAGGGCATCCTGAGACAGAAGTATTATGTATGAACATAGTTAGCATTTTTATTTTTTATTTTCAAGTGAAAGTAATTAGTAATTTGAAAAGACAATGATTATTTACTAGATTTTGATTTTTTGAGTGCGTTACTAGTCATTTTATTAGATACGTAACTCGTTTGAAAGTTCAAGCTATTAGGGAGGCGCATCTACACTTCTTACGTATATTCACTGCCACCGTTCTTTACCTGTAGCTAGACTTTTTTGTGATCAAAATTCAAGAGTATAGAAAACTGTTTTTGTTAATGCCAAAACTTGGGGTACGTAAAATAGATGTATAAGACACAAGTCTCTTATGCAATAAAGTTTGACATTAACAAAAATAGTTTTGGTATTATCATTTATGATAGAATTTTTTTAAAAGAAATTGATTGTTTTAAAGATAACAAATCAGGCCTAAAAAAGGTTGTAACTGATTTTGGGTGATTTGGATAGGAAAATGAAAATGTCAAAACTTTAGTACATGAGAGTATTGTACCATGATGTTGTGGCACTAACAAAAAAAATAATTTTGACATTATCACTACCTTTATGATATATACATTCAAAGTTACTGCTGTTTTGAATCATGGTAGGAGTTCTGAAATTCAAGTTTATGTCGATAAATGTATGATCGGAACACATTTGTCTTCCGTATTGTGAGTTCGTTTTTTGCCTTTCAGATCATGCATTTATCTCCAATAAACCTAAATTTTGTTATTTTTATTATTTCTGACATACTCTACGACGTGAATATTTTCGATCATCAAAATAATAAAGCCTATATGATAATATGGCAAATCGATTATGAATTTAGTTCTAAAAGTAAGTGTATGGCTAGACTTTCCCTTGAATCATTTAAGAGTCGTTCAAAAGGCAAGTTTTGACTCGGACTTCCCTTACACAAAAAGAATGAATAGCAGTGGAGAGTGGAGAAAACAATTAAGTACCTGTACAAGGTCTTGCCAATCCAAACATCATCCTCACCCCCATAATGTTGTAAGTAGAACCTGGCCTCCACACGAGGCATGCTGGCATACCATGGCATGTCAAGTGCATATCCCACCTGTTTTCAATAGCTCAATAGTCAATACATACACACAAATGCATAAGGAGATAACTTTTCTGCTCTCTCCTAAGATACCAGGTTCGATTTCTTTTGTCAACAAACTTTTGGAGCCATTGGAGGTTATGTCCAGTCGTTGCCTCCAAGGCTCCGGAATTAGTCGAGGTGCATGTAAGCTAGCCCGGACATCCGGTTATAAAAAAAAGAGAGACAACTATCCAAACCAACGAAGGGGCAGTCTTGTATTTTATAATTTTGAAAGATTCATCAAATGACAAAAAATAGATTCATACTATATTACATTAAGTATGTAACCAAATAGTTATGGTGATTGGTGGACCTTAATTTTACTATGGAACAAAAGTTTTGAGCGAAATTCGCCTTATTTTCTTACCTCACCAGGTAAGTCTTTGGTTATTATCCACTTATCCACCAACTCATTACCAGCTCGTTTTTCTCTCAAGAATTTTGACGAGAATTTTTTAGCATCCTCAAGAATATTTTCTCCTGGAAATGAAATCTGAGAAGCTCTGTACAGATTATACATTCCAGTTACCGCCTGCGTCGATTGCCCGGCAAAGCAGAAAAACTCATCACCCTTCTTGAAATGTTCAAACACATCTGTATGTATAAGAGAAATTCAAGTATATATGATTATGAGCCAAACAATATTTATTTCTACTAAAAACACTGCCCGAAACACCAGAAAATATTTTCCAGATGTTCTTTGGGGAAATCATTTTTTTCCTTAGAAGGATTAGTTTTTCGATGAGTAAGAAAAAAATTTCCGTTGACTTCTTATTTTCTGTTTTACCAAACACCAGAAATTTTTTTCCATGAAAAATGTTTTCTCAGAAAATATTAAACTGAACTAATAGATAATTTTGAAAAGACAGGAATCTCAAGTTACATAAATTTTGTTTCTACTAATTGCGAAAGGTTTTAATTCATGGATTTGTGACGAATTTTAAAGAATAAAAAAAATGATACGCAAAAAAGTAAAATATAATGGGGGTGACAATGAAATTACCTGCAGAAACTGGATAACCTTGCAATCTCAAAAGCCTAAACCCCATGGAGGTGTCATCTATATCATGCACCACTGAATTTCTTGCCCAACATATTCCTTCCTCAGTCCAATATCTGAATTTGGATCATGTCATAAGAAAAATAAAATTTCTGTCTACCACTTAGCAAAATTCAAAACTACGAAATACGGAGTAGTTCCTTAATTAGTCAACCACCTTGTTTTTTATGGCATACCTGTGTATATAATTAATACATTCTTTTATTTCAGACCGGAAATATCGAGAAATTCCGAGGCGTTCAAGCCGATCAACTGCCCACATGCGCTCGAACAAGTCGACTGGGTAAACATTGGGAACTATTCAAGGAACAAGAATTATATATAAGTTTTGATAATTAAATCAAGCACTTTAAAAAGGAATTAATTAATTAAAATTAAAATTAATGGTAATAGTAGTAGCACTTCAAATAAATTCTAAATTTATTTACCTCCTCCATTGAATTTTTCAACAGCTGTGGTAAGATATCTTAAGCAATTATCATCGTTGGTCTCCATGAGTGCAAAGGCAGTGGAGGATGGAGAAAACAAGAAAGACCCATCTTGGCATTGGAGTTTAAGTAGCTTTTCCCATTGCAGGCCATGCATTCCTTCCAAGCTATGGAGGAGTGTTGTGGGCACTTTGTGCAATGTGTCCCTTGGTATCCTATTGCACACACATCATTATTACATGTGTCCAAATCATGTTATATATATATATACAAGAAGCTTCCAATAAGGGCCCCATATTAAACTTACCATAAGGACCTCCCATTTTCGGATCAAATTTTGACGATCCAAACTGCTCAATGTTTTTAAAACGTGTTTTTAAACTCCCCGCGAGAAATCATAAAAAAAAATACCCGGAAGGGTTTGATCCGATCAGTTTTTGATAAAAAACGCTATATATTAAAAACATTGAGCGGTTTGGATCGTCAATATTAGGTCCGGAAACACGAAAATTGGCTTGGTCCTTATGATAAAGTTCAATAAGGGCCCCTTATTACGTAATCGTATGTCTGCTTATAAACTTTACCTTTATGTGTATAACCCAACACTATTAAGTATTAACGTTAAATACTGTACTTAAAATTAGATTTGGCAAAACAAGTAAGCTAAAAAAGATTAAAAAAAATCAGAAGTAAGATAAAAAAATGGTGTGCTCTTATTACACGCTAAATTTTTCTTCAAAAGGCTAATACACAGTCCAAAGACTCCAAACAACTCTATTCAATTCTAAGAGAAAGGGGTCATATTTATCTTCCCCAAAACATGTCTTTTTCGGATTTAGAAGGATAAGAAGCCATCGAAGAACATAGCTTAAAGAGGCGAGTAGAAATGAGAAGGGCTATGTTTGGACTAAGATTTGAATAAGCTGGGTTAAAAAAAAGACGAGATGGGCCAAAATGTATTGGGCTGAAATTTTACATATAATTTTTTTTATAGCTTTTTTGGGGTTCACCTGGGCTATAGCCCACCTTAGCCCCTTGTATCCTCCGCCTCTGATTAGGAATGACGAATGACAAAAAAAAAAAAAATCTTAAAAATATTTGCAAGATAAGGTAACTTTACTTCATCTATCCTCTATTGAATGATGCAATTATTTAGTACTATACAATAAAATCATGACTAGGGCTATGAAACAAAATAAGTAATCAAGTTGTTCCAATCTACTTGTGTTCGGATCCTTAATAGCTCATTTGAGAGATTCTTTATGCACTAACCAGTATTTTATAATATTAAAATACAGTAATTTGAGTTGTTTACCTTGTAAGCTTTAGATTTCTTCTTTCATGTATCTCTTGCAAGACAGGAGAATCTGGTACTTGAATATCTAACTTTCTGGCTGTTTCAATGAGTGAAGGGAAGGCTACTTCAAACCCAATTGGCATGTGCTCGGCATCTTCATCTTCAAGCTTGTTTAGGTTTTCTTTGATGAATGATAGGCCTAATCATGTAACAAAAAGGAAGGGTAAAAAACACACAGACATACACACACATATCTGAGTGCTTGTTTAGGTTTTATGTGATGAATGATAGTCCTAATCATGTACTAACAAAACTAAGGCATTATTCTCCGCCAACTCAAAGCAAAAAAGGAAGGGTAAAAAAAAAAACATGCACAGACATATCTGAGTGCTTAGGTAAAGGTGGTGACCACATTTTCAGTATTCTGTAATGTGTCACTGTCATCTGTGTATTAATGGAGCACATATGTCTCGTGAATTAACTCCATTCACCAATACAACAGTGACACATTTCATGCTACTCAAAATAGAATAACCATAACATTATTGGTATTTCATATACGCACATCAATCCCACAAGAATTTTATTTAGAAGTACGTACTCATACTAACAAAGCTCATATGAAAAATTAGTAATATACTAATTAGTAAAATTTCACAGAGAAGCATATATGTGAGGCATTGTTTCAAACCGTACATACCTTTTTCGCTTTTATCTGGATGAATATTCCATGATTTCAATGCAATAACGCAAGCTAGTGTGTTGATAAGCCGATCGTGAGCTTCAAAAATGGACCTATCTCCCCATGAACCATTTTGGTGCTGGTTATCTGCAATCCATTGTAGGCTAGAAGGAAATTGAGGTGCACCACTTCCCTCTATATCTTCCACTAGAGCTACCCATGCAGTGTCGTAAGCAGATATGCTTATCTCTCCATCCCCCATCGAACTCAACATCGATCGTATTGAATTGACGTGTTGCTTGATCTTCTTCAATTCCAGGTCCTTTTTATCACAAGAAAATTACTGTGATCAAGTTTGATGATTAAAAAATGTTTGAAAATTTGGTAAAGCCAACCCAACAAATAAGTACTACATGCAAAGATAATCCATGACAGAAAATAAGAACGCAAAGGCATAAAGATTTTAATTACAAGGCCAGAGAGAGATCTCTCACAAGATCGATTTCGTGAGAGACCTACCTCTGGTCACAAAATCTTTGCATACAAATAGAGGGCCCAAAATTGAAAAAAAGAGAGAGAAATGGATTGTCACCTTTTCTAGAGCTTCTTCTACTTGTGTGTCATTCTCCACAATACCATTCCACTTAACAACTGGCAGACCATTTTGAGACTCATCTTTGGACTCTGCACATAAAAGGATTAATTCTTGTGTTAATTACACTTCACATAGGTATACACATAAATGAATTTACCTGTACGTACATATAGTCACTTTAAGAAAATATTAATAATTCTATGAAAATGGAATTTCTTTTGACAAGAATTCATTTGTACCTTCTCTAGTAGGTTTGGATACGACTTCACATCTCAGACGAACACCGCGATTACCTTGCTCTATTTTACTCCCAACGGAGCAAACACCTGCTTAAGAAATGAAATTTTGGGAACTAAAAATATTTACCAAAAAATTAAGAAAATTTACTTTAGTTTAAGTATCAATGAAGTAATAAAAATATTTACATTTAAAATTACGAGAGTGCCATTCACTAAAAAAAAAAAACAATTCAAATCCTGGTAAAAGAGAGACTCAATATATCTATAAAGCTCATTTCCCACAGATTAAAAGAACAATAATGCTAGGGACCCAATAATACACACCACAACAGTCTGCGTGACACTGCATGATTGGAAATGAAAGATCATGCAGTGTCACGCAGGCTGTTGTGATCCTAACATAAATTTGGAAATATGGGTGACAATTGTAAGCTCCATAAGCCGAGCTCCCTTTTTGGTTGACACGTTAATGACCAAAACACATATTTGCGTGTATTCCCCTTTTATCGAGTTGTACTTTTAATGTTCAATTAATTTTATAGAGCGTCTGTATTAGGATGTGGAAAGGAATTACATAGATTGTAATTTGTGTTTTTCCACTTGAGTGCGTTAGTTTTTAGTCAAGACATTTCTCCAAGCAACATTGGCCTTCATTACTTGACAGATTTCAAGGCAGATTGATTTTGCTCAAGCAAAAAGCAAAAAGTTTTTGCTCGAGTAAAACAGGCGTTTTATGTGCAGACGGGCCACAACAGTTTTCAGCCCATCGGTACTCTAGATCTATATAGATGACCTTTTAGGTCGAAAATAAGTGGCTTGGCTGTGTATAACCCTGGCAGACATTACAAAAGATCGGCGGCTAGGGTTTGTATGCACCTCGAAGAATTACAAAAGATCGGATGAATCTTTGATATTTACAATCATCTTCGAGGGGTTTTCGTACATCAACACACTCTTCTACAACACAAAGTCCTTTCGTGGAGTTCGGAAGGCAAGCAGTTAGAAGGCTTAAGGATTCAAGATTCGGCAATCACGCAGAGGTGTGATTAACGTGGATTCGGCAAGTAGGTTTTAGGCTTCGTGGTGAGGATACACGGACACTGAGTAAGATCTCTTGTATTCACACAATGATTATAGTGCATGGTTCCTTCCCGTGATTTTTTTTCCCGTTTTGGGTTTCTCCACGTAAATCTTTGTGTCGTGTGATTGATTATTTTTCTAGTTTGTGCGATTGACTATTTTTCCATTATTCAAGTTAATTTAATTCCGTGACTCGATTATGGAATTTCATTTCTGCCGATCCGATCCACTCCGATCTGTCCCCGCCCCATTCGGGTTGGAGTTTCGGGGATTTTTCCGGGGATTGGGTCGGGTTTGGAGGAAAAAATAAAAATAAAATCGGGGATCGGGTTGGAGGCGGTTCTACATACCCCGAGCCATTCCCCGACCCGTCCTCGAATTTTTTTTCCTGTCTTTTTCCTTAATAAATATTTTTTTTATTAATAAAAGAAAGGACTTACTCAAGAAAGGGATTGGTGTGGGTAGTTTCGCCGGAGGAAAAGAAGCGGTGCAACCGGAGATGTTGGCCGGAGAAAGGCCCTTGTAGAGGAGGGTGGACGTTTGAGAAGTCATTGTTATATGTTGTGTTTTTGTTGTGGTTTTTTCTCTTTGCTGCCGTTTTTCTGTTGTTTTTGGTGTCGTTTCACTTCACAGAGAGGTCAGGAGAGGAAGAAGAAAAAAGGTGGGTTTTTATAAGGAGACAAGGGAGGGATGGAGGGAAGCCAACAGACACGACTACCCAGGAGATTCCCGCTCTTGGCCCCATGGAATCATCCCAAAATTATGAAAATGAGGATACTTCTGTCTTTTTCCTTTCCATAGAACCAAATTTTTTTTTGCTTTGTAGTGCTCCATTTGAATATGTGATTTCATAAATTTAATTTATTAAAGAAATATTATAATTACACTTTTTATACTAATTTTATTCCACTTTATTTCACTCACATCAATTTTTACCTATAGTTTTCAAAATTAACATTCACTTTTGCCCATTAACTCTTTACCCATTAATTTTTTTACCCATTTTTGTCTCCCTAGTAGTGATGTTGTTTTCCTTCTTCCCTGTTAATCTTTGTTTCCTTTTACCGTTCAAAAAAAATTAACTCTTTACCGATTTACTTTTCAAAAGGGCAAAAAAATAAGAAAAATTCTAAAAATCAGCCCACTGGGCTATCGTTAAGGTTTAAAAAGTATATTGAAATGTGTAAAAAGTACATAGTAATGTGTAAAAGTGTATAATAAAGTGAAAAAAGTACATCCGATCGTGTGTTTTTTTGTCTTCTTATTGCCTTATTGTTAGCCGAGTGTCCTGTCAATAGAATGACTCAAATAATAACTATACTAACGGTTACCCAATTAATTTTTCAAAATACATACTTATTAAGGGACATCCTAAAATAGAATACCCTACTTTTATTTGAGGACGGAGAGAGTAGTATTTTTTAAGAAGCAGGCTCGCAGTTGGCGGGAATGTTGCGGGAAAATGAATTTTCAGGAAAAGTGAAGTGAGGTGAAGTAAAAAAAAAAAAATTATATTTTTCAGTGTGTTTCTCTTGACAAAGAATATTCTTGCAAAAAAACTAAATTTTCTTTCTTTTGGCAAGATCTATTTTCCAGGAAAGTACTCCCTCCGTCCCATTTTGTTTGCTCACTACGATTATGCGTGCATTTTTTGAACTCTTGTAGTTTTCAATCTATAATGTAATTTATATGCAATATGGATCTTATTTGATAGATCTCAATTAGTTCTATTAGACAATTTTTTTAAAAACTTTAAAAATATTAAAAATAAAAAGATATAAACATTTGAAAATGGCACGGATATTCGTAGTGAACAAACAAAATGGGACAGAGGGAGTATTTTTTAGTAGGAAAGTTGAAGTTGTGGGTCTCATATATTTTTTTGGAAACTAAATACACATAAAGTTACGATAAAGTTAATTTTTTATCCTTTCCATGCAACTGAGCCAGCCACAATGATTTCAATGCCAAGGCTGGATCCCAAACTTATGAAAATGGGGGCATTTCTGTCTTTTTCCTTTCCAAAGAACCAAAAATTTCCCTTGCTTTAATTTACTTTTTTTACTTTTAAGAAGGTAAAAACCGGAAAATGATATGGGTACACTACTTATGCACACCAAGATGATGAAAAACCCAATGTGTGGCCCACCTAAAAAATGGGTGGCTCCTCATTTGCCACATCACCTTAGTGTATATTTAGTGTGCATGTGTGGATGTATACCCACAACACTGTTGGTAAAAGCCAAACATCAATAATATGGTAAATTATTTAATTGATATCCTGGGGTATTGAATAGAGCAGTAAATCCAAGGCTTTGATTATTTTTCCTTCTCTGTTGCGCCAAAAAGGGAAAAGCATTGAAATTAATTAAATTTCCAAAGAACCATAAATTTCCCTTGCTTTTGCTTTGTTTAGTAAGAAGGTAAAAGCCAAACCTCAATGATATGGTAAATTATTTAATTTTTTGTGTGGACCAATTATCTAATTGATATCCTGGGATATTAATGGAGCAGTAAATCCAAAAGACCTTGGGCATTGACTGTTTTTTCTTTTCTGTTGCACCAAAAAAGGAAAAACATTGAATTAATTAAATGGGATTATTTAATGCCAGTATTTGGGCCACAATTCAGAGGGGACCGGGTTTTTTTTCTCCATGCCCGGCAAGGACAAGGGATTTCTGTAAATACGTTGAGACACTACACGACCTACATATATGTTGTACCATAATTAAGTAAATCCATAATTGGTAACCAAATCCTGAGATAGGATTTTTTTTTTTTTAATCTTCAAATCTCGAGATACATGCATTTGCCTAACTATTTTAAGTTTTGAATCAAATTGACCATCCATTTTTTACCTAATAAACACTATGGTCAAGCATACGGTTGGTTGTAATATTTATTATTAATAAAGTTCTTACACTTTCTCGGAAAAAGTGGCTAATGATATTCGACGGATTTGATATCTGTATGGATGATTTACTTAGCGAACTCTCAACATGAACTCTTTGAATGATGACGATATTAAGATATCGATGAGACCCACAGAGGTAAACCGCACAAACCTCACTGCATTGGCAAACTACCAGTACCCCCAGGGGCAGACGCATGATTTTCTATCAGTGGAGTCAAGAATCTACACAGATTTTACATATTTTATGTTTTAGGGCAAGATCTATTGAATCGAGTGTAGTATCTTGGGGCAAAATTACTAAAATATTCAAATATATATGTACACTTCTATAGGAAATTTTAAATTCAGCAAGGTCAATTGACCCCCTTTGCCTCTTCTTGGGTCCGCCCCTGCCAGTACCCCTTGTATTTTGTAGTGAGCCGAACTTGCAAAACTAATATTTCGATAGAATTATTTTTATGAGATATTTAGCTTCTCAGCAAAAGTATACGTTGGCCCAATTGGTGTAAACCTGCACGCCAATTGGGCTAAACCAAAACACTCTTATTCAGCTCAGCCGATGAGCAGCCCAAGGCGTTGGGCGTATGAGCCGAACTGTATACAAAATTCTACTCAGTGCGTCATGCATGCCGCTCCTCTATGATGTGGTTAGGCGTGCCTAGCGCGAGCTTACTTGAAACTTACGTCAGGTCACTCTAGATTAAGTACATTTGCTGCTCCTCTAAGATGCGGTTAGGACATGTGCCTAGTACGAACTTACTTGAAGTCTATACATACTCTAGATTAAGTACATTAATTTGCCGCTCCTCTAAGATGTAGTTAGGGCATGTGCCTAGCACGAACTTACTTGAAACCTACATCAAGTTACTCTAGATTAAGTACATTTCCAAACCTTAGGGAGATACGTCGTTACTGTTCACTCTTGAGCTCTGCACTTTCCTCTCCTCCCATCGTGATTGACTTAGGCATCGAAGTGACTACTGGTTGGTCAGGCACTAACGATTCTATTTTGCATATCTATTATCTGAAGCTCCTTTGATTACAATCACAAGAGAGCTGCTATACCTGATCGCCCTCTTCCATTATTAATTTAGCTGAGCAGAAAAAACAAAGATGAAATGATACTGTGAAATCACCTTTCATTTCCATAGCAACTTTTGGATCGTTCCTATTTATTTGTCTGTAATACTTGGTTAACATGGAGTAAAAGGACTGGATTCCATTGGCATGGTAAAACCTAGAACACATTATACAAATAATATTAGTACTCTTGTTAATGAATCTTCACAAATCATTGGGATTTTTTTTTTAAGAACATTTTTTGGTAAGCAAAAAAAGAACAAAAAAAAACTTCCTAGTACAACGGCCATTTTAGTCTTCTCTGTATCATTCCAATTCTACCGGATGTTCCCGTAGGGAAAAATAAATAAAAACTTCGTAGTGAGATTACTATGAACTTGCTGGTCCAAAAGAAAAAAAAGAAAAGATTACTATAAACTCAGCGATACGAAATCATTGTCATATCTATGATCTATCTATACGATATTGCAAGGAATATTTCAATGATTGCTGGGAATATTTGAGTGACGAAGCGATATATAGGTGGCATCACCTAAATTTTCTATGAAAAACAATTTTATGGGATCAGTAGTATGGAAATAATATGTTCTGTATAAATGATACAGTGAGGTATAAACTCTTATTACGTATTTTTTTTTTTGCAAATTAAGTGTGTGTTTATAGATTTTCCCTAAATTAAAAGTTTGAAAATATATTCTACATAGCTATATATGTTAGATAAAAATTAAATATACTACAGTTCAAACAAAGTTAGAATGCTTAATTTGTCGTTATATTTGTTAAGTTTGTTGGAGGGTTCTATCCTCAAGCCAATTGGATATAGATGGAGTAGCCTCTAGATTAGTATTAACCTAGCTTGAGTGGCTTAGAACAAATCCAATGCAGTGTCAAATCTGGTCCTATACTCATATTATACAACCAATTATAGAACCAAGGCCTCCAATGGGTGGTAAAAAATGGAAAAAATGGATACTTGGTTCTAACCAAGGATGATCATCCTTGACAGCGCATCATGCCAACTGAAAATTACCAGAAAAATGGACATCGTACTTACTAGAAAGTGGCCAAAAAATAAAACATGTCGGAATTGTTGCCATTATGACGAAGACGAAGACGCCGGTGGTGGGTTTGATCGTTGCCATCTACTTTCAGAAAATAAAACTACGCCAAAAAATAAAAACACGCCGGAAAGTGAGTTTGATCTTTTTTTTTCTCTTTTTTTGGTGTGGGTAAATAGTAGGTTTGGTCGTTGCCAGTAGAGAGAGAGAGAGAGAGAGAGAGAGAGAGAGAGAGATCTGTTGAATTTCTTTCTATCACAGCGGATGAAAGGTCGGCACTTGTAGAACCAACATAACCCCCTTGTTGGTTATGACGCCTTTGCATTTGTTGGTAATGGCTCGCCATTAGCATTTGCGCCATTGCAACTTCATCTTCATCGAAGGAAGATCCGTTGAAATCTCCCCGCAGTATTCTTTTGGTTAAGTTGCTTATGATATTAGTTTGGAAAGGAAAATATATATGGTAGATGAGAATGGTGTGGTGACTGATCGATGAAGTTGGAATATGTGTATTTTTACACAAATGGAAGGAATGGGGGTTTAGAAAATTACATGAGAAGAGTTGGGAAACGATTCCTAGAACCCAGTAATTACGCGTACTGATTAGACAACAAAAATAAACATGAACCCTACATGGCGGAATTAGGGTTACCTTTCCTTCGTAGACACGCGCGCACAGTGGAATTGTTTTTTTTCGTCTTAACCTAATTACAACACGAACAAAGCTCGACCGTAACTTACAATCTTCTGCCCTATTCCCTTATACCTCGAATCTCGTATCTGATTGTGGACTCCAACGAGATCTGTTTCTCTCTCTTTAACAGCCCTCTATTGTATCTCACAAAAAATGTGTGAGACCTAGAGAACGAAACGGTATATTTATAGGACCAGTGCAGGGACCTCAGGAGAAATAAATATGGGATCCTTGTGTAAATAAGAAACCCAAATCCAACTAGCATTCTATTTCTTATTCCACAAATTATAATTCACACCACTAAAGAATTATAATTGCACTCATGTCCTTATCTCAATTATATTTCGAACTCAACGTTATTAAATACTTATTAATCTCCTCACGTTAAGATTACAGATAACCGTTGATTAAATGTCGATTACTGACAAAAAGTTGGGTAGAATGGTGGTTAAGGAAAGTTAGATGCAAAAATATCTAAAAAATTGGGTAGAATGGTGGTTGAGAAAGGTGGATGTAAAATATGTCTTAAAAGTTGGGTTGAAAATGGTGAATGACAAAATATCTAAAAAATTAGATAGGACGGTGGTTCAGAATGGTGGATTGAAAAATATCCGAAAAATTAGGTAGAACGGGGTTTGAAAAATTGGTTGGAAATGGGGGTTAAAAAATTAGATCACAACGGAGTTGAAAATAACGTAGATAGTTGAATTGGGGTTGAAAAAGTAGTGAAAAGTGAGGTGGATGGAAAATTAGTTAAATTTGACTCTTTGGTTTTAAAATAGAACCAACCATTGGACGCTGAGTTCTACTTTAGCACTAAAACCCAGTTTTTTTGTGCCAAAATATGGCAATAACTATAGCTATTTTCCATCTAGCATTGGATTTGCTCTTAGATGAACAATTTGGAATAAAGTCTAATAGCACTCTCCCTCACTTACAACCTAGATGCACTTGGAGGTACGAATTGAGGAAATAAAATAATTTGACACGAGTGATGGAGACTTAACAACATGAGGTGATGAGACAATATTTGACATGAGCAGCAGAGACTCAACCGCATGAGATGGCCACCCAAAATCTACATCTGATATCCTGATAAATTATGAGAGAAGAAATATATTGCATTGAATTGAATTAGAAGAATAAACAAGCCACCTATTTAGATACATGAGGTGGAATGGAGAGAGAAAGAAAAAAGGGATTAGTCATCACTCACATATTATTTTATTGGATAAATTTCACAGACCTCCTCTGAGGTTTTTGACATTTCCAAGAACTTCACCTACTTTATAATATGGATGCCGTTAAATGGACGACCATCAACCATTTTACCCTTAACACCACCATCATCTTAACTAGTTTAGAACCCAATGATATATATCTCTCTCTTACCTCTTAGTCTTAATTTTACTCGAACCAAATACTAATTGCTTTTTTATATAGTTGAGCCAACTGGCTCACTTAACTACACACATATCAGGGATATTATATTCACGAACTGAAAATAGGGTGAACATATCTACTTTATTTAGGATCCATATTTGGTCCCATTTCAATAGTCGAAACCACTTTTAATGTCTTGACCTTCTAATTGGTTCTGTAAAATATATCTCAATTAGACATTAATAAGTACATGTCTAATCAAACTATCTAATTGTTTGTTGCAAGACCATGTTGTTCGATCAAGTACTTATCAAAATGAGAATGATTTGTTTGAATTGTTACAGAAACAAGTTCCACAAAATAAATATTTCTGATTATCAAGTAAAAATTGAGCGTGAACAAAACAGTACTCATATACTTGAAAACTCTCTTTCGTTTCTCATAAGGTAACAACTAACACACAAGCCACCATCGCATCACCAACAACCATCAAGTCTTTGATCGATGGGATGTTGTCAGTTGTTTCCAGAGTATTTGTTCATAGTGCCCTCAGTGACGCATATTTTTGGCTACGCCACCGCCAGCATCCCTACCCACGGCAAGGCCTGATAGGCATGCAAAATGTTCACATAAGCGCCCCTAATTTACCTTTACTAAGTCCATTTATATTATTACATGGAGTATAATGCCTCGTTTGCGTGTTTTTGTAGATACTTGAAGGCTTCAATATAATAAGCGCAAAAGTTGAATTTTATTTGTTCTCGAATCGGGGCCCGTGATCAATATAATAACCACTATATTTATTTGTTAGGATGTAAGCCACAAGTTTGATAGCTTATTTCATTGATTTTTTTAGAGGTCCAAATCAAATTTTTTCTAAGACACATGATATGCCAAAAAAAATTCTAAGTAAACAATTGTTGGCTTAGAACTTTCCTTGCTTATTGCTTGTATTAACAAATAAGCTCATAAAAAGTCATAAGAATATAAGCAACCAAACAGGCCATTTTGCCACAAGGCCCACAACTATAACTGTCTATAACTAGTGTTAAAGCCCAGCACTATTGGATTAGAAAAGGCAAATCCTTTTTCGTTTCCCGTGAACCTTGAGCCGAATGAAGCAAAACACAACTATGTGAAGCTTTTTTTTTTTTTGCAAGTGGCGGCTACCGGCTAGCTCATGCGGTAGAACTCTTGGATGCCTCATACTGCATCTCGGGATCGAGTCTCACTCTCCCCTCACCCCATGTAATAGATTAGGAATAACGAATGACAAAAAAAAAAAAAACTATTTTTTCATAATCAAAACTGGGTGAAGTTGAGTATCTTAAATAATGCATGGGGTTGTAATTATATGAAACACCATTCTGCCCCGATAATGGGTGGCGCTTAAGTGCGTGACCTACACACAGTTGTCGGGGAAGTGCTTCATGCTCCTTATAGAAGATCTTTAATCTGATCTTCAGTGATGAAATTAGGGTTTAGAGAAATGTTCTTGAGAAGAGAGACAAAGAGAGAAGAGAGAGAGAAACAAAAATGAACTTTGTATTTCTGTTATCAGATCTGTTACAAGCAGAAGAGACTATATACTCTCAACCGACTTGGAACTAAACTGCAGTTAACACAAACCAAACCATGATTACATAGTAACTAAACTACAACTAACACTAATTAGCTAATACAAGATTAAACACTAATGAGCTTGGCAAATAACAATCCAATACTTGCTGAATTCTCGCGAAGAGTCGACATCAAAGGATCAAAAAGCAACATTTCCACTATATTTCGCTTAAATAGGATAAGAGCAAATCCACAATCTCACATCAAAGTCAAGACTTAGCATCAAGAATGGCAAAACCTTCTCCACCTTGCGCCAAATGCAATACCAAAATTTTTGGCAATGTCGTTTTTCGTGCCAAAATTGGCAATTGTCAACCTTGTCACATCATTTGCAGACGCAAAATGAGACAAGTAATGACAGAAAAAAAGCCGCAAATGTTTCTTGGCAATGTGTTTTTGAGACCAAAAGCAAAACTTACTCAAAAGCATGAGAGGAGAGGAAGTGGAAGTTACTTCTGCACAGTTTGATGGAGGAGCCAGGAGGTAAGCACATCGCTGG
Organism: Gaultheria prostrata; assembly: GCA_036023075.1. Taxonomy (NCBI): domain Eukaryota; kingdom Viridiplantae; phylum Streptophyta; class Magnoliopsida; order Ericales; family Ericaceae; genus Gaultheria; species Gaultheria prostrata. Next base: position 15,816 of record JAXBDA010004789.1, read on the forward strand.
GCCTAACACATCCCTTTTGGATATGAAGTCATGTCGCACATAGATTGTTGTGTGCTCCTGGAGCATAGTCAAGTGGCACTCCAGGGTCTCTAACCACCACAAAATTAGTCAAGTGGAGCATAGCCAACTGATTTTAACAACCATTCTCTATTCAAGAAAGGGAATTCTGATCAAACACGTCCAGTCCTAACTGATTTTAAAAAAAATGTGATGGTGAATGTCTGATAATAATATGACAATTACGGTCCGTGGAGCTACATGTATAGAAAGCTCACCGGCAGTGGCGGACACATGATTACCAATTTGGCCTGATTTGCGGGGACTACTATTCAATAATTTTACAAAAAAAAAAAACCCAAAAGTGTACCATAAATAGAAAGAAAATTGGGAGGAGTGCAAGAGCCAAACACCCCCTTTGCACCCCCCGGTCCGCCCCTGCTCACCGGTTTACATCTTTATGTGAACTGTAGCTAAACCGTCAGCAATTCCTGAAAGACATACAATATTAGTTAAACGTGATTAAGTAAAGAGGAGATATTTTTGATCTCCAAACAAAAACAAGTTGCAGCTGATAAATGGAACAGATGTGAAAGCGCTTAGGGTCCTCCATTCTTAAGTTTTCTTAATATTTCAACACAAGTAAATATGGAATACGGAGACGAATTTATCACCTCAAGAAAAAAGATTGTCTTCTTGTACGTCCAAAACATTCTAGCTTTGGATACTCTATCTTTTGTTTACTCAGCTACGAGCTAAGCTACTAATGTACTTTGCAATTCATCAGGTTGTCAAGTATTCTTTGTATTTCACCCCCTTGGAAATTCAGCTACATTGCCCTCTTTTCATCTATGTGTATTTTGTTGTTAGATAAAACTTTCAGCTTTAGTTAGATAGAACTTCTTCGCCCTTCTTCCTTCTTGTCAAAAAGGAAAAAGAAAAAGGAGAGGAAAACGAACAACCAACGAGTGGGTTGATATGAATAGCCAAGTTCAAGCTGTGTGATGTGAACATGAATGGGACCTAAGAGCACTAATTCTTGGAGTTGAAGGAATGACCATATAACCAAGAGAAATTTCAATCTCAATATTATATAGCTCTATCGCAATTACAGAATTTCTCAATAGAAACAGATACCTTCTCTTTCTGTTTGTAGATGGAGTCGATCTTCTTGACATACTCATCTGTCAGTTTCTGCATATGAAAGATAATACTTTAGAAGTAGGGGACAGAAATACAATCTCACTTTTGAATTTAGCATATTAATAACAGGAGGCCCCTATAAGGATGTGTTAGGCTGCAATGGGTCTTGGCAAACAAATAAACCCCATGAATGGTAAAAGGTGTTTAACTGCAAAACGCATGGGAAAGAAAGTGGTTTAAGTGAGAAACTAAATCATGATTTTAATGTAGTTGTTCCCCTGTGGTACCAACTCGAAGATGCTATGTTACTCCCAACTACTTGTCTTTCATACAGCAAAATCACTGGGGAGTTGGGACTTTTGAGTTTCAAGAGGATAATATCAATCACACTAAACATTCAGAACACACAATATCCAGGAGATACTTCCACAATCTGACATGAAATTATTATATCCCAACCCAACAGTGGTAAGCACCCTTGTATGCGCCACAGAAGTCACCAAACAACTCAAATTACTGGTAAGAGAATACTATTTTTGAAAGGTGGTTTAGAAGTCCAAACAAGCCATCTTCAGCGGATGGAAAAAGCATAGTGACAAACTTAGTCACACACCTGCAAATCACTTGTCAAGTCTTTCACATTGTCTTCTGAGAGCTTTTTGTCCTGCAAATATAGTGATGAATTGTACCAAAGGAATCCTTTAAGAAAAGGGGAAAAAACAATAATTAAACAACTATTTGAAGAGATCAAAACCTTTTCGAGTTTTTGATAAGCTTTAATGCCATCTCTTCTTATGTTCCTCACTGCTACCTAAAAATTAGACAGCTCGATAAAAGGTTTTGATAATAAATCATTAAAGATACCAATGAACATATGTTAGCATTTCCATAGTGAAAATAACACAAACTACCACTCATGCAAGTAATGAAAATGTATCCATATGTCAGAAAGACAGAATAGTACCTTGCCTTCCTCAGCTTGTTTAGCAACAGTTTTAGCAAATTCCTACAACAAACCAAGAAGAAAAGGAAAAATAGTATATGTCATTGAGAGCATCCTTCAGGCAAACAAAGGGATTACGAAGTGTCTTCACAAAATGCTACTTAGTCCATGATACAACATCCAGTCCAGCAAACTTAATTTTCGGCATTGCTTTTGTCACAGCTCACAATTCATAACTGATTAAACCATGTCTTGCCAGGGCTTTTCAAGTCAAGTAACTTGAATATCAACATGTTGAATAGCATCAGAAACAAAGACAATAGCGTTTACATATAGCCACACATCATGCAGGTCCCGCAAGAATAGCAGACATACCACTCAATGACTCAAAAACTAAACAGATTCACATAAACAACAGATACGCAGATGTGCTTGAGGTTATCAACCCTGGATCATAAAGTAGAATGGAAGAATAAGAATCTAATGGTTACATACAAACAGATGGATAAAGAATCAATCCTGGATGTGGAAAATATATAAAATAGTGCGAAAGCAACATTCTAAGAACGCTTTCTTGTCAGACAATCAGGCAAAAAGAAAAATAATACCTTTCTTCTTTCAGACGTCAACGGAGGGACGGTCAATCGTATGACCTCGCCATCATTAGTTGGAGTTATGCCAAGATCAGAGCTAACTATGGCCTTTTCTATTGCCTTTAAGCTGAAAAGAAAATTGAAGTGTCAAAAGATAGATAGATGGTTAATCTAAATTGATCTTCGTTCTAGAGCTTTTGAAACTAAGAATCCCACAGGTCAGTGAGTTTACTAGTAGTCCATATTCGAGGCTTCTGTATGCCATGTCCAATACAGAGGAGCAAATGAGGAGTACACCCAATCACCCTCATCCACCTATTAAGTTCCATGAGATTTCAGTTAATGGCAGTCGTACCTTGATTTGTCGAAAGGCTGCACCACTAAAGAACTTGAATCAGAGGTATTAATTTGAGCTATGCTCTTCAAGCTGACTGGAGTCCCATAGTACTCCACCTGAACATAGAAAAAACACAAATGAAAACCCCAAACAATGCACCATATATGTAAATACCCCACCGAATAAGATTACTTTTCTTCTGGTAAGCTCCAGACAAATGCTTCCAGAGAGACCTCAGAAGAGAGGGAGTAGAATAAAAATCTCAATAAATCAGTCGAATCCTAATTTTAAAGAAAAGCAAATTAGCCCATTGTAACTACCCAACACCTGCTGAGATGATAGATATCCTACAGAATGAAAAATAGATAACTAACTAGCTGATTGCTGAAACACGCTACAACTATTTAACTACGAAAAAGATACTAAAGTTCTACGGAATCTCCCTCCCTCCCTCCATCCATCTCAATAAATCAGTCGCATCCTGATTTTAGAGAAAAGCAAATTAGCACGTTGAAACTACCCAACACCTGCTGAGACGATAGATATCCTACAGAAAGAAAAAATAGATAACTAACTAGCTGATTGCTGAAACACGCTGCAACTATTTAACTACGAAAAAGATACTAAAGTTCTAAGAAGTCTCCCTCCCTCCCTCTCTCTAGAATATGTTTTTATCATTGTAGTTTTTTAAATAGATCTTTTAAGAAAGACCAACTCATAAACATCAAACTTACTCTTCGTTTGGGACTATGAATCGCTTCTATCAAACAGCCTCATAATCCAGGTCAAGTCCACTAATAAAAATGTCAATCACTGCTACTGCAGTGCTTGTCATAAGACATATAAACTGGCAGCTAATAGCTAATCTTTCATATTTTTATATATCGGCACTAATCTTTCATATACTAACAATAGGGTGGTTTTGTACATGTAGTTTCCTTTCCGTTCTTTTTTTTGTTTTTTTATTTTTTTTATTATGTTCCATCTTTTACCTGGATCCTTAAGAACAACGTCACTCAAAGGATGAAAGTATTACGAGGATAGCTTTGTAATGCAGGTTTCTTTTTTCTTTCTGGATACTTAAGAAACATATTATTACTCGAGATGGATCCATATTTTAGTGTATCATCAACCACTCAATAGGAGAAAAGGTCATAGTCAATTCAACAAGCAATGAAGAAAAAACGAAAACTAAGTTCCTAAACAGACCAAAAAGAAAATCATACCTCCACTCGGTCTAACATTGAGGGGTTTGCTCTCCCTGTCCTTATAGAATTGAATTTGGACTTGACATTTTCGATAGTCTTCTCCATCCTTTCCTTCTACAGAAAGACATTGCTCATTAGAAATCTCAATGAAAAGAAAACACCAACAATAGCCTTAATTCTTAAACTCATTACAATGCACATGTACACACATAACAAACTTACAACATTGCTCTCAACTGCAGATTTCTCAGCTTGAATTTCTTCTATAGTTGCATACGTAATTGTTAACGTTCTGAAGGGTGATAAAAAACAATTCAGAAGTCAAACCCAACAAGCCGTAAATAGTAACCCAATTCACAACAATAGCAACTACAAGCATTCGGATGCATTGCAACACTTGCCTGAGTTGCCTCGTTTCCAAAACTTGCTTCACATCAAGGGTTTTCCCCACAAGTCGTTCCACACCAGAATGACGTGTCACATAGCTTGCAGCCGAGCTCTGTGAAACCACATTCCGAAACATCGAATTGCATTGCACACAATTTGGGCCTCGGGAGTATGTATCTGTTTTTTTATTTTTCCAATCACAATCACCAACAGTTTAATCCAGTAAACATAGCAGATTGAAGGAATCCAGTTATAGCAGAGTCAGTCAAGAAATACAAATAGCACAGTAGTATCTCAAAGGAAAAACCATTAAAAAAAAAACGTGAACAATCAATGTCTTGTATGAAGTTAGTCCTATTACCATGCTACAATGCAAGAATTGAGTGAGTAGCAGAACCAGAAAAGAAGCTGCAAAATATCACAGTAAAATCTGAAAGAAGTAAAACAACCCTAAAACGTGAGAAAACTATGGAGTCGTCCAGTAAAACATAGCAGATTGAAGGAATCCAGTTATAGCAGAGTCAGTCAAGAAACACAACTAGCACAGTAGGATCTCAAAGGAAAAACCGTACAAAAAAACATGAACAAACAATGTCTTGTATGAAGTTGGTCCTATTACCATGCTACAATGCAAGAATTGAGTTAGCAGCAGAGCCAGAAAAGAAACTGCAAAATAACACAGTATAATACTCCTATGAAAGAAGTAAAATAAAACCCCAAAACTTGAGAAAAATATGTTGGCCACACAGTTAGGGGTGTTTGGGAGTCAATTAATTTTGGTAAATAAATAGTAGATTATAATGAGAATTAGTAAAAGTTTTTGGATGATATATGCACATTTTGCAAAAGAGTTTCTTAGAGTGAAATATAATCAGAAAAAAAGAAGCCCATCAATGATTTTTGAATTCGGCATTCTCCTGTTCGTTTCTTATGCATTTTGACATAAATCCATTCAATAATCAGCTCCAAAACACTCAAATTCTAAACACACGTAACGAATAACCAAAGCTGCCAACAGGCTCTTAATCCAGCACGATTGTAAGACTAGAAGGAGAATCAATGGCCATAATGAAAGAAAAACCCTACAAATACACGTCTTGTATAACATTCTGATACACAACACATGCCACAAGAGATGAAATTAGTGAAGAAAAAAAGGGAGTAGATAGAGAGGAGAATTACGAACCTCGAAGCGATTTGAGAGAGTTTGGAGAGCTTTTTGGTTGGTAGAAAATTGTCCGTACAGGAGTGGTAGGCGAGAACGACGACATCGCCATTGTAGTTGCAGACTCAGAGCTGTGGCTATTGGATAAGAGTGGTCTTTCTCTCTACATTTCGAGGTCGCTACCGAATTCGATGAATTTACACTCACTAACCCCTGAAGTTTCTACAATTACGAAGTACCCCCTTTTGGAGCAAATCTACCCAATGGTGCTAAGTCATTTTGAATATTTGATGCACGCTTTAGCTTGCACCATGTATTATGAAATGAAGTTCTTACTCGTCCTCAAAATAAGTCATTTTGTGGCTAGGTACACTTTTATGGTGTTATTTTGGCACAATTTCTGTTGTAGAACACTTGATTAACCTATCTCATTTTTTGATACCGATTTGTTGGATTAGAGATATTTGACAAAGCCAATGTTGATGTCAAATGTGGAACCTTTGCCATTTTTGGGCATCCAATCAACTATTGAGTGAAGTAGTGTTTTGCCGTAATTTGACTTTGACAAGTTAAATAACTCATGAATGAACTTGCTCCTATAATATGTTTTTACGGATGTAGTTACTGTTTCATGATCTGGCATGTGATTCACGTAATTTGTTGTTTCTTCTTTGACCAAAATAATGTAATCCTTGCACCCAGAAAAATGATATTAGAAGCCTATATTTGTCCTACAAAAAGGTAAGGATGGAAATGAGTTAGAGAGACTTTATTGCATTTGCCGTCTCCGATTAGGATAAAGGGGTTGGGCACACAAAAAGTGTAAATATGTGGGGAGAGAGAGGGGAAGTGGGTAGTTTATTTTGGCATGGGGTGAGGTTTATTTTTCTTTTTATATTTATGGGAGTGGGTGGTTGAGGTACAGCAATACATGTACCTCAACTACGTGAGAGTGTGAAGTGTGTATGAGCTCCACACATTATGTGAGTGTATTAGAGACTTTTGTTGTACATTTATCATTTTTGTTAAGTTAATGATGATAAAGGGATTTTTCATTTTATAGTAGGTAAAGTATAATTTTTTTTGTAAGGATAATATTGGATATCATTATTGTGGCGGAGCTTTGATAATTTGTTCGCACCAATTGGTGTTTTCTCCTTTCTATGCTAGAATCGATAGGTAGACAGATACCACTAAATATGTATTCTCTCCATGGATACCAGAATTATCTTAATGTACTCATACTCGAACAATTTGACTAAAAACTTCACGAAATACTAAAAATTAAACCAAAACTAATGTTGTCATCTCATCAATTTCTGGAGTTAATAATTTGTGAATTGATAGTAATTTTTTTCCCGCAAAGTGGGTCCGTTAAAGTAAAACAAATTAAATGTTTGAAAAGTCCCTGATGAAAATGGTAGCCATACGGCCCATAACAGTTTTTTAGCATTTTTTGTGACATGACTCCTCAAATATGTGTAATTTTTATTTTATAGTACATTGAAAATGCTCTTAATTACCATACCTTTTGTGTATTCATTTATTTGATTCTTTACCTTATATAAATGGTAAGAAATTAAGGTGAAAAAGGAAACAATCTTCGAGGGAGATAAGGTATATCGAATGGACGATCCAGATCATCCACGAATAACTTTTTTGGAGATCACGTGCCAAAGTACATTTGGTAAGAGAATCCCAATTTCAAAAATCAATTACTCCAGGCAATTAAAAAAGAGAGATCAATATATGCTTTCCAAATGGGATTAGATTCTCTCCGGTCCTTAATTTGGACTATTCCGTCTAATCTAAATCTTGACCTTCGAAATTGTTCAAAATCTTTTAACTCTTACCGATAAGAGTTTTTAAACAAATCTGGACCATTGATTATACCGAACTTGGACCGGAGAGGATCTGAACCCTAACCAAATCTTTAAAATCTTTCCAAAGTTAGCTCCAAATCTATATATATGTGATTTGCAGTTTCACAATAAGGATTCCTTTAGGCTTAAATAACACATTCATTCTTTCTCTCCCCTTAGATTTTAATCTCACCATTTTTTACTCTAGTTTTTTAGTCTATTGTGTGGTTTGAGGGATGGAGTTGGCCAAGAAAGCAGTGGTTTGGGTGTTGATGATGGTGGCTTTGTGTGGAGTGGTGGCAATGGGTGAAGTGTACAAGGTTGGTGAGTCAAATGGGTGGACGAACACACCCCCATTTGATTACAAGGCTTGGGCTGCTTCCAAGACCTTTCATGTTGGCGACATCATTCGTACGTTTTCTCTCTTCTTTCCTTTTTTATTAAAGATCTTTGGGTTAGTTTTTGCGCACTTCGACTAATTCATTTTTATTAAAGAAATTAATCTCTTCTTCATATCTTCCACCTTTCACATGTAAATCTTTGTTTGAAAAATTACATTCTCAAAGCATTTTTTAAACAACGTGGTGAGAATTTTGGTGATTAAATTGAATAAACCTACGGACTACTGTTTATAGAAGAAGAAGAAATTGACAAAGATAAAAGACGAAAATAATTAAAAAATTCTGTCCTTTTTTACTCTTATTTTTTTTCTCATTTTTTGTTTATTTTCGTCCTTATTCAAAATCTTATTAAAATGTAGATTGGTTGAAAAATACCACCCCGATATCTTTATGGTGGTGTGTAAGAGACAGGCAGTCATTCCGGTCTCGGCCGGATTTCAGTTTTTTCTCTATTTCGGTTTGGTTTGGTTTTTGTGTTTTAGTTTGAGTTTATGGTTTGGCTTTTAGGTTTGAAGTCGTTTGGTTTGAGTTTTTATTTCCGAGTGCCTTCATTTGTTTTAGTTGGCGTTTTGCCTTCCTATTTGGATGACACTTTGTCCATCTGATTTGACGTTTTCTTGATAAGCAGTATTCGAGTACAACAAGCAATTCCACAACGTGGTTCGAGTGACCCACAAGAACTTCAACTCATGCAACTCCACAGCCCCATACCGCACGCTCGCCACCGGAAACGACTCCTTCGTGATCCTGAGGCACGGCCACTTCTACTTCATCTGCGGTCTCCCCGGCCACTGTGAAACCGGCCAGAAGGTCGACATCAGGGTCCCCCAACCTTCTTCATTGCCACCAATATCCTCGAATACGCCATCACAAGCACCATCGCCATCGCCTTCCGCCTCTAAGAGTTCCTCGGCTCAGCCTTTGGCCAAGGGCGGGATGTGGTTGTCCGTGGTGGTCTTAGCATTTTCTGTTTACGTGTTTGCTTATTAGTAACGTTCGGATTCGAGTATCGAATTTGATTTTGGAATTGTGGTATTTTTTTTATAGGTAGTAGGAACATTTTGTGGTTTGATTTAAGGAGTTATTTATTTGGTATTTGTTACATGTGGTTGGAATTGTTTGATTAAAATAATTTCTCTAGTTTTTGGTATCACTGTCGTAATTTATTTTGATTCCTTTTTGTTACTATTTGTGGTGTCAATGATTGGAAGTGACTTTCCTGTAGATCCCATGTACTTGATGGTGTTCTTGAAACATAACGTGACCTATTACTCCAAAGATCACAACTTTTATAAAACAAAATGTCAAATTTTTTAGATGATTCTGCAGCTCCCATTGCCCGCGAACAAGGGTGAAATCTTTTTTATGATCATATAGAATGGGCTCTTGGATTACCCAGTGGCTGTGATTTTGCTACTTTAGCATTGATCGTTTATTGCAGCTTACGTAAAGTTGAAAGTTGATACTACCTCCGTCCCAAAAAAATATAGTCCCTCGTTCAATTCTAACATGATAGAAAATCGATTATATCTTTCAATCGGTAATACATTTCATATGCAATATGGATCTTATTTGATAGATCTCAATTAAATCTAAAATACAAAGTTTTTAAAATCACCCAAAACATTATAGATTATGAGATATATTACATTGAAAAGTGGCACGAAATGGGACATTTTTGGTTGCTTATATTTGCTATTTTGGAGGCATGGTAAGAGTGAAACTCTATTATTTTAGCCACAACTCAAATACACGTTCTTTTATTGAGCAATGCTATGCATAAGTTAAGGTGCGTAAACTGGTTCGGACATTCAATAATGATCTAAAATAAAAAATAAAAAATAAGCTTAACGATCGTACCATATGTTTTGGCCAATTATAAAAACTAAGTAAACGGTGTTATGTTTAAAAATGAGAGGACGGCAATCAGTCATTTTATTACTAATAGAGATCCATGCCTGGAATTCCTGAGCATAACATGCATTACTAGCAGTTAGCTAGTACTCTACAGCTTGGTGCTGGTCAGTAGTTTCCTATTTCTTCAAAACAATTGGAAGAAGATAAGAGCTGACATCGATCAATTAATTAAGAAAAAAGAGTTTGTCAACTTAAGCCAACGTGAAGATCCATTTCCACGGAGGTCAATCATTCCAAACCTCGGGGACACATGAGGTTTATTCTGTTTTTAACTTCAGGGCCCGGGAATTAATTAGTCGATGAGCACGCAAGCTGACCCGAACAGCCTGCTTGTCAAAAAAGTATAAAAAATGGTTAAGCCAAGGTGACCCTTGCTACCCACTGAGAGTTAAGACCTAAATATCATCTGTAATTTATGCAGAATGTTTATGTCTGCGTTTCTAGCCTCTAAGAATAGTAAATTCTTTAATCAGGTTAAATATGGCCCGAATGGATGCGGATCGAATGTCAACTAGATAAAAGAAAAACTATCTAGCTCAATTGTGAGGAATCGAATCACAGGCCTACTATCAACAACTTCTTGTAGGAGTATCAATTTAGGCCTTTATAGCTCTTTCAATGGGACGACTATACATGTATTATCTCTCTGTAGTTTCGCGATTTGGGTATTTCGGATTCATCTGTTGAAAAGAAATAAAATCGATCTTGAGGCTTGGATCATGCTCTGTCATTCGAATATTATCTGCTGTCTTAAGGGTTTTGAGCATTTTACCTTGTTATGAAGATAGTCAACTTTTGAGGTATTTTGGTTCGGTAAGAAAACATTAGTAGCCTTTTATGTAGATGAATAGATAATATATTCCGAATTACCAAAAAAAAAAAAGATGAATAAATAACAGATAGAAATGATGAAAATTGTTCCACTTTAACAGACTGTCGGGGTTTGTAGAACAATCTAAGTTGTTTTTTTTTTTTGAAAATGTCAAGATCTTATTCTAAGCCCGAAGGCAAAAGATTACATCACAAAATACAGGAATGAACCAAATCTACTAGCATATGACACAAGTTGTTGAACATCATATGACATTGATATAGCTCATCGGATTCCAAGACCATGATATTTATAAGCACTATGACATTGATTTTTGCCATTTCGGCCATGCGAGTAAGCCCAACCTGGCCAACCCGATGCCCGAAGCCCAAATGGCGACAGAGCGGGTCATCGGGTCCGGGGCTTGACGGGCTGGTAGAGGTGTCGGGCGGGGTCGTGTGCGGCACTAGCGGGCAAAGACACGTCAGTGCCGATCAGTTCGGTTCGGTCCAGTAACATGGCACCAGTCTTGCTCTGACCAAGTGGCAAGGTCTTGTGTTACCCAACAAATGCGGTACTCGGCAATCGTTACGCATAATGTCATAACCAAAAAAGGGTATTTGTAATGTCACCAGAAGCACGAGGTTGGCACGAGGTACCTTAGCTTCCAATCAAGACACTTTATACATAAATTAATTA
>JAXBDA010004790.1:0-27277 GCA_036023075.1 Gaultheria prostrata
TTCTAGTACGTGATACTAACTTAAGCATCGGAGGGCCTTTGCCACGAAGGGCAAAGGTGCTCTAACGGCTCTCTGTCTTGCAGGTTTAGGGGCGTTATACAGATCCCAGAATTTTGCCCTCTACAATGATATATATCACTATTTGATACTCCAAATATGGTTCAAGCTTTTAATTAATCTCATGAACTAAAATTTTTAGTTCATTTGCAGTTCGATCGGCTCATATCCTAGCAAGGTTTGCGGATGCTGCTTTTAGGGTTGTCTTGGGAGTTTTTGACCCTTTGGGTGTTGGGCTTCAGCCTTTAGGTGGACTTTGTCCCAGGGGTTGTTCTCGTTCGGTTTCTTGCCAATCGTTGGGGTCTGAAGTAGTTTGTTTCGTCTAGCGATTGAAGTTCCTTCTTCCGTAGTGGTTTGGTCGCAATTTTACCTTTCTTCCCTCTTAATCTTTGTACTCGTTCAGAGATTAATAAATTTTTTTGCCTTTAAAAAAAAAAGAATATTGTTTGAATTAGCACTCTTTTAACTTGGACTTCTCACCAAAAATTTGAAAGAAACAAAAAGAAAAGGAAAAACAAGTAGTCGGTGCTCTCAAATAGTCAAAAGGGAAAATAAATAGAGAAAAGCTTAGCACGATTGCCGCCCATTTCCAAAGATTACAAAGCCAATGTGGTAATATCCCCCAGAAAGTCAAAATACAATTAAGTAAAAGTATTAAATAAACAAATTCAAAGAAACAAATGGGAATATTTAATAGGAGAACGTGACGATTAATGGGGAAGTGCTTGGACAATGTGGACCAAAATATTAATTAAACAAATTAATAAATGCAAAATACAGCGATGTATATTGGGCAGCAAATCAAAACAAAGATCTCCTTTAGAACAGCAAACTTGAGACAACACATCCCAATGCCAAGCTTCCGAACACCATGTTCATGTTCTTCAACTTCTCTGCTCCATTCTGCAATTTTTCCCCACAATTCAAACGTATTTATAATCAGTAAAAATATATATTAAAATACCGACAGACTCTGACAAGAATGATGTAAATAAATTGTTTGATTATATTAGAACATCCAAAGTTATAATCCCAATCTTTTTAACCATTTAAAAAAAATAACTGTTTTTTTTGGGTTAATTTTGTATAATTTTGTGGTGAATATTATGTGGGGAACACACCATAATAGAATGCTGTCAATTTGTTCTGAATGTTATGCTATGACGGTGAAAATATTTCTTTTTTTTTTGGAGAATGTAATATTATTTTACGGTACTCCTTATATATTTTTACATATTTTTGTTACGTCATTCATGTTTTTTGTTGTGCATTCTGATAGTCAATGTTATGTCCTCTTAAGGTGAAAATCACTAGGAAAATGAAATCCCCAGACAAGGTGTGGTAGAGTTGTAACCAAATCTCTTATCTTTATTCTTTCATTATTTATTCTCCTCTAAAAACAACTAAATTCTTTCATTTATTTTTATCTTTCATAATTTTTTTTGAAATTTTGAGTTAACAATTATTTATTCGTCTTGACAAAAAAATCAAAAAAATTAAGAAAATATTAATCAAACCTTAAAACAATACAGGAAATTCATATGTTCCATATTACCTTTATTTGTAATGGTTTTATCAAATGTTTCCATGAATTTTTTAGTTTTTACATCCAGTCAAACGTACCGGATTTTATCTCCTTTTCATGGCATGCAAATTTGCGCACACCTCAATTGACTAGTCTGTGCATATCTCGATTAATAGGGTGCATGAGATTTTGTCTTCTATATATCTAATTGTAAGGAAAACCAACATCTAGAGATGCGTGTACAAACACAGATATAGATGTGTCCGGATCGTCAAATAGACGTGGGTCCCACATAATAAGCATGGAAGTGACGGATCACATATATCAAACAATTATAAATATATATGTGTTCTAATCTATGCACGTAAGTCTTTTTCTGTAGCATTTTTAGGAAAGGTTACGTACCGTAGATGGACTAGGCGAGACATAGCTAAGGTCTGTGGTAGGTGCGTCAGCCGGCGGCGGCGCAGGAGGACTGGTAAACGGAGAAGGTGCAGGAGAAGGTGAAATGTGCTTCTTCTTCGGAGGGGGCGGCGGCGGCGTCTTCTTCTTCTTGCTCGGCGCCGGAGCCGGCGTCGTCGTGTTGGCACTCGGAGCCGGAGCCGGAACCGCCGCGGGAGGCGCAGCAGCCGGCGTCGGAGCGGTCACCGGAGTTGGAGACGGAGGAGATAGCAGGGAAGGCGGCGGCGAGCTCACTGGTGTGACGGCCAGCGGCGGAGATGATTTGGGGGTCGCGACGGCAGGTGGTGTTGGGGAGGTGGCTGCAGTGGTGGGAGGAGGTGAAGCTGATGCTTTAGTTGGAGTGGCGGTGGGGGAAGAAGCCGGAGATAGAGCTCCGACGTCGGCGGCTAGAATGAGGCAGAGAAATGCAAGCGCGAATGTGTGCGTAGCGGCCATTTTGTGTTTCCCTCTGGAGAGAGAAACAACAGAGAGCTAGAGAGAGAGAGAGAGAGAGAGGGAGAGAAAGAGAGGGGCTGGCAGGGAGAATAGGGATGCTAGCTGGGCATAAATAAGGAGGAGTTTTAAAGTTACGTGCTGTCCGAGCGCACATCTCGATCGTTCAAAATATTTTTGGACGGTCCAAATTTAGAGGGAGAAAGATAACAGAGAGGAGAGAAAGTGAAATAAATCTAGGCTGTTCAAAATACTTTTAGACAGCCAGATGTATATGCACGGGTACCACATAGTACCCGCTCGGCATACTTTTTTTTCCCCATAAATTAGAGTTTGTAAACCCAAGCGGTTAGCATAGTGGTTAGGTTTGCTCTCTTAAATTTAAATTTTACTGTTTTAGGTTCTAGAATTATTTTGGATATGGTTTATATGAAACTTTTCTCTGATTTACATTTTAGAAACTAAAAGATTAAATCAGGAACTGGTTTTAATTAGCTTTTTATGAGAGGGTGATCTGTCTCGTAAAATGCACAAAGTTAATTTTTAAATTAGTTTAAAAATAAATCAATTTTCTGGAACAACCCTTTAAAATTTTAATAGTACAGTGGTGAAATTGGTCATTAGAATTAGTTGACATGTGCGTAAACTAGTTTTGGACACTTGCGTATATATATAAGGAGGGAAATTGGGGTGAATTTGGAATTTTTAGGTGAAGAAATAAATAAAGTCGAAAGATTAAAGATAAAAGAAGTGAGATGTTTTTTGCTTGCTTCAAAAAGATAAAAGAAGGTTTGTTTGACATTTGGGTGGGCCCATGCAATACCAAACAAAAATAAAAACTATTGTGGCACCGGAAACGTATCGTAACGTGGGGTGCTAATTGCATGTGACCGCGGTAGTTGTGTCCTACGCGAAGGGAAAAAGACGGAGAATATTTTCAGTAAAACAGATACTAACGCCTCTCGTATTTGGTGGAACTTACATATATATGATATTCACATTATGTGAGAAGGTGTTATAAGTAATCGTTGTATCCAATTTTTTCCCGAAAGAAAAGGGTTGATTGCTAGGGATTGAAATCACCTAAAATGAATTTAGGCTCCTTCATCACATATGTAGTACAAAGTATCAACGCGGGACATTACATGTGAGAGTCCACGAGACAACCAAACCCAACAAGTTTAATAAATACAAGAAATAAGTCCGTTATAGGGTAGAAACTAGAAACAAAGAGGAAAAATCCATGCACGCAGACGGAGAGATTCGAACTCCTAATCTTCTAGTAAGATAAAAGAGCCCTGATCACCCCTCCTCTCAAATCCCTCCCCCCCCGGTTCCTCCTCTAACTTGTAGATCCGGGCTGAGTCACTCTCTTCGGAGAGAGTTTGAATCGCCCAAATCTCTTGCATTTTTGGTTTTATCATCACCAATCTGTGATGGATCTCGAGCTCTGGCCTCCCATGCCTTCTGATGAAGGCGGCGGTGGGTGGTTCTCGGTGGTGGCGGCAACAGGTAAGACCCCGGCGTCGGTGGAAGTTGGATGCAAATTCTTCTTCTCTGGAACCCGATCTTGTGTAGATTTGAGTTGATCGTTGTGTTGCTGTTTATCTTTATCATTGTTGTTGCTTTTTTTTTTTTCCATTCAGTTTTTTCTTTTCAGATGTACCAAAAAAAAAAAAAAACCCTAATCAACTGAGCTAGCCACCACCGATGGTGGTAGCCTGGTGGGCAGGGTGCCTCACATTCCTAGGGGAGACTCGGGTTCGAGTCTTGCCAGTGGCAACGGATTGTGGGGGTACACACTTATATCCACTTGTACCTAGGTGGTGCCATGGTGATGGATTGTCCTCACGGACAGTAGCTATGACTCGAACTGGACATTCCACTGGCGGGTCAGGAGCCCCTATGGTCACGCCCAAGAGGGGTTGCTACGCTGGTTGCCCCCTCCCACCCTTTTTGCGGATCAAAAAAAAAAACTGAGTTAGCCCCAATTGATGGCTCCTTTATTAACTGGGATATCACATGATTCACATTATCACTTAATTGCATTTTCTATATGATCGATCCTTTTAAGATCTTTTAATTTCTTCGACCTATTTCCACGATGAAAATCGTCATTTTCTAAAAAATTGCCGAGATTATCAAAGTCGAATAAATACGAACAAAAATAAAAAAAAGAATGTTAACGTTTTTATCTGAAAAGTTTCCAACTTCGGTAAATTTTTATTTTTTCAGTTCCTTTTGTCAAGTTGAATAATCCAATCCTGAAATCGAAAGACTAAAATAAATAGTCCCTGTTAATTGAGTATTAATTTAAGATTGCAATATGGGAGATGCCGAGATGGTATCGACGTTGCGTTTAATAATTCTCCAGGGGTGGCGTTTTGACCGGAAGGGAATTCTTATACAGCTGGAAATGTTGTGGTGGGGCCCTGTAAGGCTAACTACTTGGAGGTTGACTTTATTAAATTGTCAAGTTGGCTTGTTTGTGCGACATTTCTATGCCTATTTGATGATCTCTGAACTGTTTACATTTCAAAGCTCGCGATAAGATAAATCACGTCAGTAAAAAGGATGATCGATAACATCAATCTCGTTCATATAATTTCGCAAGACATTTGTCTTGAAATAAATGAGTTCCGATTTGGTGTTGGAATCTTGTTATCTATGATAAATGTGTTCCGCAATTGTATTAAAAGATATCCGATCAACTTGATTTTTGATGTGGTTGATGTTACTAACTAGTCCTAAAATATGAACGATTTGGATCATTAAAGTGAGCAAGGAAAAAGCCGACAAACTGGCTAATTAGACTGTCCATTCCAATTTGATGCACTCCAGAGAAGCCAAATACACAAAACATCTATTTTCTCTAATATAACACGGCCGTTTGTGTTTCTCCTATAACATATAGTTAAATTACAAGTATATCCTTAATGGTGTTGCTAAATGACAAGTATTGTCACAATAGATGTCGGCCCCGTTACCACTTCACAGCCAAAGCCCACAGAAGCAATTAGGCTTTGAAACTGGACACTGCCTCGCCATTTTTGTCTGATTTTGCTTGGTGTTGAATGTGCAGCCCCGCGAAGGATTGTTTAGGCCTACTCGTAGAAATAAGATTTAACATCAACTTTTATGTATAAGTAACGGGCTCACAAAATTATACTCCGTAAGTGACCATTATTATCGAAATTGCGCATTTCACAATCTGGGTCGTACGATTCGGTTCGATTCACAGTCAAAACAATATGAATTGATCAGTGGAATAACAAACAAGTAAGAATCATAGGCACTATGCATAATCGAAGAACAGATTGATGAATAAATTATGTTGAAACATAATAAATTGTAAAGATTTAAAAATTTCCAAAATTAAGTAATAGCAGATGGTGCCACAATCGATATTAATACTAGAACAAGTCGCATCAAGTAATATATTATACAAATCATTGGACAAAAGGATTATGACAAATATGATAAAAATTGAGCAACATAAATAGGATAAGATTAAATGCGGTAATCAACAAAAATAACGCAACAAAACAATGAAAGATTGTTAGGCTAAAAACCATTTAAATGGGATGGGCAAAAGTTGGTAGTCGACAAGATTAACGATTTTTGATGGGAAGAAGGGATACATCATACATGTCAAGGTAATCTTTATGTTGTTACTCAGGATATATATTGTTTGAAGCGACTTTAATGTAATGGGCAAAGCAAAAATAATATCGCGCTTACACATTGTTCAATCCTCGCGATCTTTTGGCGTTCTGTTTTTCAATATTTCGTGGTTGAATTGGTCGTTTAACCCACTAAGTAATTTTTCCACTAACCCCTACTGATATATATTATATGGCAAAAAAAAAAAAAAATGTTATAGGACAAGCAATATTTTAGAATCCAAACAGCACAAGCAACTTAAAACATATACAAAATAATTAAATTAGCAACCTGCTATAGCCGGAATAAAAATATTAAGCCAGTAATGTTTGAGGAAAGATTAAAAAATACGTTGACATTAAATGACCATTATGCTTGATGATGGCAATTGGCAACAAGTGAAATTGATTTTGAAGAGGACTGAAATGTGAGTCCATTGTTATGAGAGCCCAACATTAGAAGAGACATGCAACGCGATGAAGATGCGACACAAATCGGCAATGGAGGAAATTGAAAAATTTAGAGTATTTGCCGAGTGTATGAGCAAAAATAGATATGACAAACATGATCACTGGCGCTGAATGAGCGAATTGACCTTAATATTCAAGAAGAATAGTTGTGTGTTTTAATGAAATTAAACATGCAATATTTCCATTGAAATACTAGTTCACAACATATTTCCATTCAAATAGTAAAAAATTAAATATGATATGGTGACTGATATCGAGCATGTGCTTCTGACGCTAGTTTACTCAAATGTGGAAGTTCTATAATTTTAAACACATGCACCTCCCAAACACAAGACATGATTGAGAGATAGGAATGGCAATGGGGTGGAGCGGATATCTCCATACCCCACACCCGCTCCTAAAATCTATCTCCACCCCGTCCCTGCCCCTAACCCGACCAGGTAATGAATGGGTAACCCTGTCCCGCCCTCATCGGGTAACGAGCCACCTCGCCCCACCCCACCCACTCTTATTTTGTTTACATATTAAGAAAACATGTTTTTTATTCTAAAATTTAGTGAGCACAAATAAAAAAATTTCACAAAATAACAATTACAACTTAACTAACATCGACTATCTATAAGGAAAATGAAAAGTAATTGAAACATAATGTGGAATTCTTGTTGTAAGGGTAGAAATAAGAATAAAAATAAATTTTATGCATAAAATTATTTTCGGGGTGGGCTGATGTCTACCCTAATCCGGTTGGGTTTTTTCAATTCTCTCCCTACCTAGACCCTATACCCGAAAAATTTAATAAATACCCGCCCTGGTCCACCAACAAAATAAAATAAAATAAAAATAAATGCTAACTAGTTATGCAAAAAATAAAACTTGTTGATCAGACATTGGTAGGAATTGAAATTTTTTACATTTATCTTGAGAAAAAGAGACTGTTATAATTAACACTATTAGGCAACTAATTTAAATTAGGAACTTATTTTGGCTCAACTTGATTTTTTACAAGAATGATGTAGCGGCCGGGCTCACCGTGGTCTGTCTGACCCCCTACCCACTGCGAGGTTCACCCCTGTTAACCCTGGCCGACGGTAGCCGGCGTTGTAACACACGGCCGGGACCGCATCCCCGTGGGCTCTCGGATGTGTGATGCCATGGACTTAGCCCGAGATCGGGGCGAAGTTGGGTACGGAACAACACCCAGCCCGTCCCTGGTAGAGGGTAACGCTCGGGGGAACGCCTGACAGCCTCGCCGAGGGCGTCAGGATTGGGCGGTCATAACCTCGGCCATACGAGCGCAGGACGGAGTGCACTAGGGCTCGGCTCCAAGCGTGCCCGACAGCCTGCAACGAGCATTAATGGCACCCACCTACTAGTCAGAGGGCTACGCCTGCAGCGTCACGTGGGTGCCCGGTTGCTTCTCCCACACGAGTTGGCTCAGTGAAAGACAGATGTGACGTGGTGACGTGAGCCAAATCCCAGTGCTCGAGGGCAACCGAGGTGTAAATGCTCGTTGCAGGGTCATACGTGATGGGACTGAAGTGACAGGAGTGGGTAGCGCGCGTGAGCTACCCGGGGGGCGTGGGAGATACGCTCCACGGAGCCTATAAGTACTCCACCCACCTACCGTATTAAATGCGGTCTCTCTCTTCATTAAACACTCCCATAACTCACTTTCTCTCTCCACATTTATCACATACATCGTCTTCTCCGATCACTTACTAGGCCGTCGGAGTGCCGTCCCGGACAACCACCATCCGGGATAGGCACTAACACGGTTGTTCAGTGTGCAGGTCGTTTGCTCCGGTCAAAGGCTAGGATCTCAGCGAGGCCACAACAGCTCTCCCCTTCCCACAACGCCCAAGACGATCCAAAGAGGCCATTCCGGCGAAGATTCCCCCACAAATGATTTTCATATTAGGACCTATAAAATGATGAAGTACAGTTCTAATCGTTAAATTGAATTCTAAGACCCAATATTTTGAGTTGGTGTATTCGAAGAAATAGTATGTACTCCATAGCTCATAGCTGTCGCACTTGACGATCCAAATTATACATCTCATGACTCTCGATATGTTTATCATCCAATCACAATTTCCTCTCTTATTTTAGTTTTCCTTTTGTTTAATTTTTTATGTGAGACTCGTGAGATATTAAAAACAAAGTAATGCCATTTTGTACGAAGTTAACTTTGCAACTTCATGATTTTCTTTTTAAAATATAAATGATATTCACACAATCCCTCTCTCTGATTCCTAATTTCTTTTTTTTATCTTTAACCTTTTTTCATATGAAAATAAGATAGACATTAAAAATGACGCGATATCCTTTCTCCAAAAAAATCTCACTTTCATAATTACTTTGTCAATAAAATGGTTATAAATAGGGGTGCAAACGAGCCAAAAACCGAGCTCGAACTAGTGTAATTTACTTGACAAGCCGAGCCTATGTAAACGAGCTGAAATTTTGCGAGCCAAGCCGAGCTTTACGGCTTTACCTGCTCGTTTACAAAACGAGCCCAAAATTCGAGCTCGAGCTCGGCTCAATTACTAAACGAGCCAAGCCACGAGCTGCTTACTAGCAGCTCGGTTTATTTGCATCCCTAGTTGTACATGGATCATGGATGGATTCTATTTTTTACCAGGTAATCTACTTCATTCAATATTTGAAAGGTATATATGTGCATAGCTGAGATTACACTAAATATGTTTATGGGAAGTGCAGGCAATTTGTTTATTGATATGAGTATGAAAGTTATTCTGTAAATTTGACCCGACGGAAATTGAAATATTTCCGTTCCATACATTTTACCGAGTTCGTAAAATTGGCGCAAATATTTCATCTAAGCAATAAAAAAATTGAAATATTGCCGTTCCATACATTAAAGACATCGTGTTTATTGTCTTGATAAGTTTATTTTCTATTAGTAATCAAATATATAATGTACGGGGCGGTTCCATAGACACAACGAATAATACAACATTTGACACAACAATAATTATGAGCCCCACGCGAATGATCGGAACCGTTCAAGTGGTTTAAATATATTTTTAAGATTGCCTGTAAAAAATCAACTCATTTGAATATCGGTAAGGGCTCGATCGGTTCATCCAATTGATTCCTATTAGATTTTACAGGATAAATTTGAATGAACCGATCAAATCTTTACCGATATCCAAATGAGTTGGTTTTTTACAAGAACACTTACAAACATGTTTTAAACAACTTGAACGGCTCCGATTGTTAGCGTGGGGCTCCGATTATTATTATGTCCAATGTTGTGTTATTCATTATGTCTATCGAATCGCCCCGTATAACGTATGACTTAAGCTAAGATTTTAACTCTAGTAACTAAGATTTCTGAACCAAGGGCTTGTAGCATAGCGGTTATCTCCTGGTTCTCAAATGAAACCAGAGTTAGAGTCTCGACAGAGGTATTTGAGGTTTAGGGCTATGAATAGCTTTTAGACTCCCTCCGAATTAACCCACTACCTCTCCTACTAACCCCCACTGATGTATATCGAATGACAAAAAAAAAACCCTAAGATTTCGGATTCCGCCCGTAAATATGTGTAACAATAAAGTTTGTATGCGTTACCCACTCCCACATCTAAGAACAATAAATAATTACAATCAATAAATCAAAAACACATGTGTACAGCCTAGCCTAAAAGATTGCTAGCTTATCATTTGTATGGAAAATACAAGGTCAATTGAGGGTAGTATAATGTCAACTTCCAAAGTACTAATATCATATAGGGCAATCCTCAACTAACCGGGGTCGAACTCCCATTGAATAAATTTTTACTAACACTAGCATAAAAGAAAAGCCAATATTGTTTTTTCCGTTTTTAACTAAAAGTGCTAAAACTCCTAAATGTAGTTGATATATGCGAGGATAATGACCTCATCATCAAATCCGTGTTTATAAGTTGTAGGAGATGGATAATTTTGAGAAACTCAACCAAACGACTCACACAAATTTTGATTTGCATCCAGGTCAGTTTCTGTACATATCGACTAATTTATGTTTAGAAGTTTAAGGAGATGGATTATTTTGAGAAACTTAGCCAAACGACTCATACAAATTTTGTTTTGATAATCAGGTGACCAGGTCAGCTTGTGTGGACATCGATTAATCTTGGGGACCAATCCCATTGTTCACTAATTCAAAAATCAGAACAAAACACTATATGAATTGGGCCCAAATGAGTTGATGACATCTAAAATATTTCGAACTTGTGATCTAAGGACGGAGTAAATCCCTAAGTTTTAAGTCTTGACCAGGTAGGGCAACCCCTGTGGTTCATAAAACTCATACCAGTAATAGGAAAAAATGCATGTGAATATCATGGAGCTGGTATTCGATTGTAGGGCTACCAAAAAAAACCGTGAACCGCAAATTTGTACCGAACGGAACAGAACTGGACCATAAGTTTGGATTGGGTCCGTGGATTAATGGTCCGGACACTGATTGAAAAATAAGAAAACCGTGACTCGAGATTCGGCCTATGAATTTTCATTAAAAAATCGTGTATAAACCAAACCCGACCGTGAGAATTATATATATAATTTTGGGTTAAGAATTATAATTTAACATGTTATTCTGGGCAGAAATACATTCCAAATTTATTGTTCTTTTATTGAGTAAAAAAAAAAATCAGCTCTCACGTCAACATACGTAAATAACTCGTGGCATTATGAAATTTCCATATTCTATTGGTTCTTTGGAAGTTGGAATGGACAGATGATAGCAGAAAGGATTAGAGGTTGGCACCGAAGATGATTGTTGGAATCATAAATTAAAATTCCGTCCAAGCCAACAACCAAAGTACCGACAAAAATAAAATAAGCACACAATAAGGGGATATGCCACTAACTTGATTTTTTTGGCTTTTTGGTTTTTCAACTTTTTTGTATGAGAGCTCAAAATACGCATTGACTTTTTTATGTGATATATTGTGAGGGGATGACCTGTCTTGAAAAACGCAATAAACTGGCCTTTGGCTTCTTAAGTTAGTGGAACGGAGCCTAAAAACTGCGATCTCAATACGCGGCACTAACAGAAGATTATGTGTGAGTGGACAAAAGAGAGAGAACTGCCATCAATACCCGAGCCATCCCTCGAGAGTGGTTGAGCCCTTGATCACCCCCAATGCTTATTAGTACATCTACTCCATCCCTTACCAAGATGGTAGTAAGAATCAATGAGGTGATAGCCTAGTTGATCGAAGTGAGCGAGATAAAATTTTTCTTCATTCCCCATGCATGGACCTCCTAAATTTGAATCCCTCCCATGTCATTGCTGGAACTTTGTGTGAAATTGCGTGGAGGGCTTTTGACTAACTGGTCGCCTAGGTGGTGGTGTGGTGACGGCCTGTCCTATTCGGACAGTAGCTATGGCTCAACCGGACATTCAACAGCGGGTCGGGAACCCCAGTGGTCACACCCATGAAAAGTTGCTACGCTGGTCGCCCCTTCCCACCTTTTTCCGGTTAAAAAAACAAAAAGATTAGTTCTAAGAGCAATCCCAAGAGTCTCAACAAATGAGCTCTTATCTCCATTTTACCAAGCTAAACCTTAAAAAGAGTGTGCAACAGCCTCCACAAATAGATAAGCAAAAATGCATCAATGTACAGTGCCTCCCTATATCACCATCTTTCTATTGAGAAACTGTTCACTATCACATCGTTTCCCTATGAAAAAGAGTGGGACCTGTTGCTTTGAAAAAGCAGAAAAGGAAATCACACAAATTTAATAAAAAAAAATACTCATTCCTCCTAAGACTCTGCCTGAATTCTCCATAGGTTAAATAACCAAGAATTCTCCACATTTGAGGAAATTTCCTCCAAGAACTTGCTCATGATCTCACATTATTCTCAGCTACTAAAATCACACCTGGAATATATGTTAACTTTCTCCCAAAGATCCTTGCATTCCTGCGTAACTAGACCTATTATAGCGAACGCCTGCAAGGATAAGTTTTATAGATGGGTTCGAAAGAATTGCCATGGCAGTATCCAGTATATCCCAACTAAGCTCATAATAAGTCCATAAGTCCAGCCTCCATAGTAGGACTCCTTTGATCACGTCCAAAAATTAGTGTCAAGCGACATACGTTGCAACTAGCAGCGTGCTCGTTATTTTATATGTTTTGATTATAGTAGGAATTGTTATTTCCGTATGTATGGTAAGATTGTAATAAAAAAAAAAACTGAATAATACCTACATTATACATAAACCTAACAGACTACAACCACACAAATTATCTCCATTATTCATCTTCTCAACCTCCACATTAAAGCTCCCAAGTCCCAACCATTACCTTTGTAGCTGACTCCCCCATTTCATTTCAACCCTGGATTTGTTCCCTCATCACACCCATGTACAACCCACACACACATAAAGCTAAGAACCAAGAAAAAAGGGGGTCTACAATTGTAGGAACTAAACTTTTGAAAGCTACAACATTAAATAAGGCTATTTCCAAAATATGATCTCACAGACTCACATGTTTGAGGTAGTGAGACATGAGATCGGATCCGAATTTGGGAGTGCTTCATAGGTATGTATATAGCTGCACTTGGCAATGGAGGCTATGGAGCAACCAAACTTATTCCCTTGAATCTTTCATGCTTACAACCTCCAAGCATACCTGCGTGTCAATACACAATAAGCCAATAAGGGTAAATACAATTCCACAAATTGGAAGCCGCGGTCCAGCTCACGTGACAAAGAGCACTAATGTTTTGGTTCATGTCGAGGGTTCGACTCTCTACCTAACCCCGCTAACTCCGAACATATATTGTATGTTGGTCTTGCATTTCCTCGACAAAAAAAAAAAATGCAAACCGAATACAGGGCAACAGGGACATGTAGGGATGGCAACGGGTAGGGTATGCGTCACCCTATTCCACCCCCGTTCCCCAATTGGGGAATTCTTCTCCATTCCCCACCTCCATACCCATAACGGATAGTAGAAAATTCACCATACCCGCCTCCCATTGGGGATCGGGTATATTCGGGTAAATCCATAAAAGAAAACGGAAAATTCAATCTACATAAAAGAAATCTATGCGTAGCAACAACAAAAAATACTATTTAAATACATAACAGAATAGAAGGCCACAAACAAATACTATCCACAAACAAAAGATAATATAAAATTTTACAAACTATCATCAATGAACTTTTTTTAACTCTCAAGTAAAAGTAAATCATTGGATTTGGGGCGGGTGGGGGATCACATAATCATACCCGCCCCATATTTTATTGGGAATTTTTTATATTCTACCATACCTGCACCCTATTGGGTAAAAAATAGAGTAATATCCACCTCTAAATAAGCGGGATGGGGCGGGGTGGGTACCTATTGGATTTGGAGAAATTGCCATCTCTAGGGACATGTCAATCGACAGCGTCCAAAGATCACTAATTGCTAATTGTATCTGGTTAGTGGCTACGGCTACTACCGTAGAGAGCTAACAAGTCTCTCAATATTTCAGCAAATAGGTCTCTAGTCTCTACCCTTTTAACATACTTTTTTGTGATTTTCTCATTTCCTTCCTGAATCAATATCAATTACCAATCGACGGTGCGGCAACATGTAGTAGAAAAGCAATCTGAAACAGAGGGGTTACATAGAAACTCACCATATGGATTAAAGAAGAATACTTGTCTGGTCTTGGCATTTGGCAAACTTCTCTCGATTCCCTTCCCCTACACAACATAAGAATGTCTATGTTATAAAGAAAAAGCATTGGAGAATATTCCACCTAAAATGCAAATGTAAGAAGTTACTGCATATAGTTATCTATATTTTCATACTATCCCACATGAGTCAACATAGGGCAATCGAGAGAGTACTCTCAAATATCATCTTCTCTGCATCACATACTAATGCTACCCTAGCTAGCTTTTCCCTAATTTCAGATAAGAAAAAGACAAAACAGATCATCTAAAACAAAAACACAAAGGAACTACAGTTAGTACCTTGGCATTAAACACAAGAAATCATCACTAGCTAAAATAATCTTACCCTTTCTTTTTTGCAAATTCAGCACTCTTATCGTTTCCTGATAAATCCCCAATCCTAAACAGCTCGCCTTCTTCCCTCTCGGAGAATCCCTCTAAAAAAGGGTTCCTTCAAAGGAGTCTAACAGAGGAACTCTATGAAGGAAAAGTAATCCCTAGCTTTCAGAGACGGATACGGGGATGAACAAAGAAAATATTTTCCATTGAAACTGGAAGAGTACGTTTTATCCCTCAAATTAGGGGAAAGAAAAGATTTTGTACCTGTTTTCTTCTAGACAAAGCTACTATCACATTGGTACAAAAAGCGATCACTTAATTTGCGGGATCTTGAAGAAAAAAGATCTTTGATCATTTAATTTGTTGTACGTATTGGAAAACGGGAACCAAAACACACCAACTAAAATATGCAGCAAGAATACTCCACGAACATAATGGAACTCCAAAACAAATACAACAAGGCAATATTTTTAAATAAAAATACGCTAGATATAGACCCCTATGTATTATTTTACATAGAGGTGACTCATGCATATGCAGTATTTCCACTTACAGTGCTTATAAGGAATACAAAATGGTTCGAAATCAAACTAAAAACATTAGCTTTTTATTAAAATCCAAACAATAAGCCTCCACTTGCCCCTATGCTACCTAGGCAAGAAGAAGACATGCCCCATGTAAGGGATACCAGATTTATACAAATTGACACAAAGTGACCATGAACGTCTTTAGTATTAGGTCATATAGCTTAAATAGGAAGTACCTGATGCTGGAACCTTCCACACTTCTCTTCATTGAATTCAAGTATCTTCGACGACACCCTTGACACAACGCCAAAATTAATACTTAACATTAGCCCTAATGGCATTTCAAAATGGTAGAAAAGAAAAACAATTGCACCCGACAACGCCCATGCACACTTCTTCTTTGAGAAGGGGCTGAGTTTTACTAAACCCATCTTCTGATCAATTATGTATTATGTTTTCATCAACCTCATAAATGATTTTAAGCCCACACTTCTTCACCATTAACCACGGATTCTTCACCATTTCCTTCCCCACATGTGATTCTATAGAGATCTCCACTTCATCGCCGCCTTCTAAGTAACACAGTGGTAAATTGACGAGACACATCTGATCTTGATCTTCACAGGTTACCGGGGGAAGTAAACTTGCGTGATAGGTACAATTTTCTAAAGCTTTAGATTTATAACTAATAAAATAGTTAAAAAGAGACCATTCACCAGCTTCTTTGTGACCCCTGAAAACTATGCATAAAATCCAACCCAATGTTTTCCAAGTTAGAAGAGGAGGCACCACAAACGATAAGTGTGACCCTGCATTTTGGTATTGGAACCGATTGGGAACCTCAAACCCAGGCATGATAATATCAAAAGATTTCCACATCTTAGACGATCCCTGTTCCAAAAAGATCATGCATTAGTAGCTTACAAATTTACAACGCAAATCTCTTTTCATTCAAAAGATTAGACATCAGAGATTTCACCTGAAGTACAATGACAAATTGGATATTAGCGATCATTTTGATTCAAAATAACAGTGCCCAATATTTAGTACATGATTCTTTTAGTAAGAGAGAGAGAGAGAGAGAGAGAGAGAGAGAGAGAACCTTAGACTGGGGGAGTCTTTCAATAAATTTATTTGCATAATTGTTCTCAGCTAACTTATTGCAACCCCAAAGGTACATGGATGTTCCAAACTTCACTTCAGAAGGTATGCTTTCTAATGACGTGCAGCAGCTTGCTTCCAATGTGCATAAACATACTGGAAGCTCTGGAAGAGATTGGAGCCGTTCACAATTATTCAAGCAGAGATAATGCAAGCTAGCAAGGTTACTGATACTAAGTGGTAGGGTACTAATATCGTTTCCCTGAAGATCAAAATACTCTAATGAGCTCAACCTCCCAATGTCACCGGGCAGATGGGACAAGTTGCAGCCTTTCAAAGACAATCTCTCCAAGCGATTAAGGTAACAGATACTACATGGTAAAGCAAGTAAACCGTTTCCTCCGAGATTCAAAGTCTCTAATGAGACCAACCCCCTAGTGTCGCCTGGCAGATGAGACACATTGCAGCCTTTTAAATCCAATGACTTCAAGCGAGTTAGGTTACATATACTACCCGGTAAGCCAAGTAAATTGTTCCCTCTGACATTCAAAGTCTCTAATGAAACCAGCCCCCCAATGTTGCCTGGCAGATGGGACACTTTGCAATCTTTCAAATCCAACGACCTCAAGCGACTAAGGTTTGCATATACTACCCGGTAATCCAAGTAAAACATTTCCTCCAAGATTCAAAGTCTCTAATGAGACTAACGCCCCAATGTCACCAGGGAGATAAGACACTTTGCAGTCTTTCAAATCCAATGACTTCAAGCAAGTAAGGTGGCATATACTACTCGGTAACTCAACTAATCTGTTTCCTCCAAGATTCAAAGTCTCTAATGAGATCACCCCACCAATGTCGCCAGGCAGATAAGGCACATTGCAGTCTTTCAAATCCAATGACTTCAAGCGAGTAAGGTTACATAAACTACTCGGTAACTCAACTAACCTGTTCCCTCCAAGATTCAAAGTCTCTAATGAGATCAAACCCCCAAGGTCGCCGGGCAGATAAGCCACATTGCAGTCTTTCAAATCCAATGACTTCAAGCGAGTAAGGTTACATATACTACTCGGTAACTCAACTAACCTGTTCCCTCCAAGATTCAAAGTCTCTAATGAGATCAAACCCCCAAGGTCGCCGGGCAGATAAGCCACATTGCAGTCTTTCAAATCCAATGAATTCAAGCGAGTAAGGTTACATATACTACTCGGTAACTCAACTAACCTGTTCCCTCCAAGATTCAAAGTCTCTAATGAGATCAAACCCCCAAGGTCGCCCGGCAGATAAGCCACATTGCAGTCTTTCAAATCCAATGACTTCAAGTGAGTAAGGTTACATATACTACTCGGTAACTCAACTAACCTGTTCCCTCCAAGATTCAAAGTCTCTAATGAGATCAAACCCCCAAGGTCGCCAGGCAGATAAGCCACATTGCAGTCTTTCAAATCCAATGAATTCAAGCGAGTAAGGTTACATATACTACTCGGTAACTCAACTAACCTGTTCCCTCCAAGATTCAAAGTCTCTAATGAGATCAAACCCCCAAGGTCGCCCGGCAGATAAGCCACATTGCAGTCTTTCAAATCCAATGACTTCAAGTGAGTAAGGTTACATATACTACTCGGTAACTCAACTAACCTGTTCCCTCCAAGATTCAAAGTCTCTAATGAGATCAAACCCCCAAGGTCGCCGGGCAGATAAGCCACATTGCAGTCTTTCAAATCCAATGAATTCAAGCGAGTAAGGTTACATATACTACTCGGTAACTCAACTAACCTGTTCCCTCCAAGATTCAAAGTCTCTAATGAGATCAAACCCCCAAGGTCGCCCGGCAGATAAGCCACATTGCAGTCTTTCAAATCCAATGACTTCAAGTGAGTAAGGTTACATATACTACTCGGTAACTCAACTAACCTGTTCCCTCCAAGATTCAAAGTCTCTAATGAGATCAAACCCCCAAGGTCGCCAGGCAGATAAGCCACATTGCAGTCTTTCAAATCCAATGACTTCAAGTGAGTAAGGTTACATATACTACTCGGTAACTCAACTAACCTGTTCCCTCCAAGATTCAAAGTCTCTAATGAGATCAATCTCCCAATATCACCGGGTAGATGTGAAAAATTACAGTCTGTCAAATCTAATAGCTTCAAGCGAGTAAGGTTACAGATACTACTTGGTAAGGTAAGTGAATGGTTTCCATAAAGATGCAACACCTCTAATGAGTTCAAAGTCCCAATTTCAAAGGGTAAATACGATAGATGGCAAGTTCCCATGCTCAATTTCTTTAAGCAACTTAATCCCTGTACAGAGGACAGGGATAAACCAATAGAATCCATTCCCTGTGTTATCAATGATGTAGATGGTAATCTTTCAAATCTAACAAATTGTCCAAGTTTGCTGCAACCAGATATATCAAGGCATCTGAGAGATTTCAACATCCACACAATTAATGAATCTTCTGAAGTTTTTTACAGTTCTTCAAATCTAGGACCACTAGTTTGTTGAGACATCTAATAGATTCGTCAACATCTACCAACCTTACACAGTCATTAAGCAGCAATTCCTCAAGATTGTTTAGTCCAGAGAAGTCGGGGGTTCTGGTCAGGTAATGACAATGACTAAGATAAAGGAACTTCAGTTTAGCCAAAATCTGTCCAAAACAAAACAAAGAATGTTAATCTTCAAATACTCTATATAGTCTAGAGCGTGCGCGCGCGCGAGAGAGAGAGAGAGAGTATTGTACCTTGGTTCCATCCCATACTTGTTCCAGGCTGCTATATCACAAATCAAGAGCAACCAAATTCTCCATATAGAAGTTTGACAGCAAACATTCCAAAGCGAAGCCATTCCAACACAACCACAATAGCCTTCTAGAGATATGTTCAAAACCGACACTTAGATGAATGTGATCGAGATGAAGCAGCCACAGTCTATTCATCTTTTCGAACGCCTTTGCATTCACTAGGACATCGTTTGGCTTAGCAACATTTAAGACGAGGCCTTCTACCTCTTCAGTTCCCTGATAAGAAAACGCAATGCACAAAGAGTCACCAAGGTAACCTCGGTAAGGAAACATACTACTCCCTCCGTCCCAAGGTCTCAAAATGTAGGACCAATTTAAAATTTTCAAAAATGGAAAGTCGGTAAATTCCATTTCTGCTCTCGAGATGCTTTAACAATCAAAACAATGAGACCAAAAGAAGAAAAATTGAAAATTTTAAAGTTTATAGTGCGTTTTAAAATTTTAAAAAAGTTCTCTGATTACATTGGCGGCAAGATTTTCCACTTTCCGGAAAACAATATAAATTCAAAACTTGATTAACTCCTATTTTATTAGAGTCAACAAATGAAGGGCAAACTTGAAAAGTTAAAAGTTTTGGGTAACATTGTGTATTGTACATAAAATTTTTGAAATTTATAAGTAGGCCAAACTTTTTGGATGGAGGGAGTATAAAGCCAGTAACGGTCGTGTCATTTGACTATGAGACTTAAGGATTAAGAATGTGCATATGCATTTAGAATTCTTGTCACAATTAAACATAAAATATTAATCCAAAGTGGATCCAAATAGACCTCACCGTGCCGTCTTTCAGCACTTCAAGCGCGTCCCTGTGATTCCATAATCTGCTACGTTTCCCTGGGTACTTAACAGATTGTTGCCGGACAATTTCTCTGCCCATTTCGATATGCATATCATCCATAAAAAGTTCATTCCTAGGCCCGTATCTTATTAGACACCGATCAGCCAGAACCTGAATCCCAATGGCTGCAGAAAAGTTACGGCCTTCCAGTATTTTGATTGTAAAATCTCGATCTCTTCCAGAAAAGAAACATGCTATATCAAGGAATAACTCCTTGACTTCCTCATTTAGAGAATCAAAACTTATCTTTAGCCTTTCATAAATATCTTCAATAAGGATTTGTTTTAACTTCGGTATTGCAGTTTTCCATTCAGGTATGCTTTTGCGAAACAAAAAAGAACCCATAACTTCAAGAGCTAAAGGAAGGCCCCAAGCATGATATACTAATTGGTCCGAAAGCTCCACATAGTCTTCTCTGGGATGGCCTTCCCTAAAGGCATGCCAACTGAAGAGCTCAAGGGATTCGTCCTTGTTCAATTCCTCGGGTAGATATATCTCATTCTCATCCAATTCAAGGAAATTTAGCGTAGACTTATCTCTTGTTGTTATGATGATTCTGCTTCCAGGAGCAAAGGAATCTCGGCCTATGGCTAATGCCTTCAATTGTTGGACAGAGTCCACATCATCCAGAACAAGAAGAACCTTCCGAAAGAAAGCTCTCCGCTTCATAACCTCGATTCCTTGATCAACATCCTTTATGTTTTGAGTTCCACTTACAAATATGTCTAAAAGAAGTTTCTCTTGTAAAACAACCAGACCATTCGGCTGCTTTGAAGTTTCTCTGACATTTGCAAGGAAACTGCTACCTTCAAACTTATGTTGGATGAGATTATATAGGCTTTTAGTTATTGTAGTCTTACCAATACCACATATCCCCCATATTCCAACAATACGAACATCACTGGATTCCATGCTCAATAGAACATTGAGCTTTTGCATGCGAGACTCTAGTCCAACTTGGTGGTTTGGAATGCTAAGATGCGGAACATCTAATTTTTTTCTGACGTCTTGAACAATTTTCTGAATCAACTTTGCTTCATCTCTACAAATTTGTGCATAATTTTGGAAAGAAAAATAAGAAGGGCATTAGTAGGTGTAGAAGAGCCATTACACTACATAACTAGTTATACTAAATCTTGGCAAATTTGTAATTTCATGTGAGGACCTCTGACTTAAAAATCCAGAGAGTATACCACTATAAGCTTTAGCACATTGCTAGGCCCAGGGGTATGCATTTCAGTGAGTTTGCAATTAGTCAAAGGCTTACTCCAGGACAAAGTTTCTTTCTTTTGGCTTGTTTTAAGTTAGGCAAATAAAGAATTCGCCTGTTATCATATGAGGAAAGAGAAACAATAAAATATATCAAAGTTATAGGAAAATTCACACTTTTTGTGCTGTTGGGATTTGAAATTTGATAGATAAACCGGTTTAAACCATCTTTTAAGAGCACCATCGACAATTCCATCAAGATTCAAAATTCCACTTTCGCCTCCGAATAAAATGATTATTGACTTTAGGTTATTTTCATGCACATATTGGGATGGCTAAGGAAAATACCCATTGTCCACCTTTGGCACGTCCCAGCCTGATAAGTTGGCAACCTGATTAAGCGCTTCCTTCCACTTTTCCACCTTGCCACCCGGACCCTCTTTAAAACGCTCAATGTGCTTGGCAAATGCTTCTGCAAGACTCCCTTTCTGTGCTCGGACGTCTGATGGGTCAACGCCATGAAAGATGGGGAAAACAACATGTTGCAAGGTCTTCCTGCACTCCATGATCTTCACAAGTTCGTCAAGGCACCACCCTGACGCAGCATAATTTCTTGAGAGAACAACGAGCGAAATACTTGACTCCTCAATAGCTTTCAGCAGCTCATGGCCAATATCCTCTCCTCTGTTGAGCTTTGTGTCATCTCTGAACGTATGAAAACCGTGGCGCTCTAAAGCCGCTAAAAGATGGCTGGTAAAGTTGGTACGGGTATCAACACCACTGAAACTCAAGAAGACATCATAGTTGCGTTGTGGTGGGATGGGGGAGGAAGAGGGTTCTTTCGCACGAGCAGAAGCCATGAACAAAGCTCAAAGATCAACGAAAATGTTTGTAGAGTTGTGGCTTTGTTAGATGAAATATTTAGTCATAGGAGATTGATAATTTCATACGCCTGGCAAAAGAAAAGGTTCAAGAACAGAGAATAAGATATTCCTCCACTATCACAATTCTACAGTATATCATGACTAAAGTAAGAACAATAAATAAAACTAATAGGACATTGGTAAGATTAAACTAATTTAAATGCAATTTAATACTCTCTCTCTCTCTCTCTCTCTCTCTCTCTCTCTCTCTCTCTCATTATTCTATTACACAGTCATACTCTGTCACTAGGGTTCCACCAAAAAAATAACACAGGAAAAGATTTAACTAATAGTAGATAAAAAAATGAACAAACACAGGCTATTGGTGTCCTATTAAGGGGGAAAAGTCACACAAACAGACAGATTTCGAGACATGCCACTGCTCTCACATACATCGACTTTTAGCTTTTTTTTGGAAGCAATTTGGCTAAAGGTCGGCTAAAAGTCATTTGGCTTAAAAATGAGAAACCACCTCTAAACAAACAAAACAAATTCAGGGTATCAGAAACCTCATCAAGAACAAAGTTCGAAGAAGAAGCATGCATATATCCTAAACAAATTTCTTATTAAACCCAAAACCTAAATTAGGATCTCAAGATGCCAACAAATTTCAACCAAAAACAAATATAAGAGAAAAAAGACAAATAACAGGCATAGATCTCCAATATCAGGCAGATAAATATCTCACACAAAAAACCTAGAGGCAGAAATTCCACTGTTCTGAACTTACAGTGAGTTTATACAGTAGTTCAAGCGCTCGATCATTAAGTAATTTAAGAAATCCCAATGCAAAGAGATGAAGAAGACAGTGGTGATTGTGATGGATAGATTGGCAAAGAATGATACGCTAGAGGGAAACGCGCTCTTGGGGAAATTTTGTATACAAAAATGGCATTACGTTTGCATATTTTCTATTGGGCGTGTTCCTGACTTCTCGCAAGCAAAATTTTCTTGCGCTCTTGTCGTCGGGATTGACAAATTGGACAGAAACCCAAGAGCATCTCCGCTCTTTATTCAAATTTTTAACTCAAATTTGAGCAAATATCTAGATAAAAACTTAATTTGGTATAACTTCAAAATGGCGTTTACTCAAATTGTAGATTGAATATTTAATCCACAACAATATTTAATGACAAAAGAATAAATAAAAATATAAAAAAAGAGCCTTAAAATTTTAGTTTTAGATTTGGTGATGAACAGATTTGGTGAATACTTGAATAAAATCAAATTTAGTAAAGGAATGGAATGAGATTTTTGATAGTTTTTACTCAAATTTTAATGAAAAATTTGATGAAGGGGGGAGATGCTCGTGAGATGCTTACTACCACGACTCCAAATGTTGACCATAAATTCAAAAATTGAATATATGCCCTTGCTTGCTGCCGTTAGGAAGTAACAAAAGAAATAGGGGTATTTGCACTTACACCCCTGTACTTTGCTCAATTTATAAACACACCCCTACAAAGAACCCGAATTTTGCCTCGGTACGGACTTCGACTTTCCCGATCAAATTTCGATGATCCGATCCGTTCAATGTGTTTGGAACATGTTTTCATGAGTACTTAGTAAGAATCAGCCAAAAAAAGGACCGCGAAGAGCTTGGATTAAGTAGTTTTCTGTAAAACTGTATATGTTCGAAAGAATTACTAAGAAAATAAAAATATTTTTGCGCAAGAATGAGGCCAGCATAATTATAGTTAGTTTTAATAATGAGATGTTACATAATCCATTAGTCGACAACTATCTGTCTTTTACACTTTTCGATACTCTTACACCTCAATATAAAGTTGATATGAAAAACCACATGCGTACATATCAAGTGGGATGTCACATATCGGTTCTTTTCTTACTCACTAACTAGAGCCCAACGGTTAAGACTTAAAGGCCAATACTAGACTATTGCGGCTTAGGTCATTGTGTTCTAAAAATTGGGCGATTAGTCCACGCTTAGGCGTGAGGCGGTGGTCCAATACCTAGATTAGAGAAATTATGGTAAACATATCAATTAAGCTGAGGTTTTCTTTGGAACGATATGACTTCTGCCCAATTCTATATATATCATCTGAATCACATGAGTATCACACCTTATGAGTTATGACCTCGTCTTAGTTTAAGTGGCGTACTCAAACACGTAAACTTCGCTCATGCCATAAACTCAAAACTAACTTTTCTGCAAGTTTCATCGCATTCATATGAAAATGAGGAATTCTAGTTGTCCTGCAAAACGAACGTATATAGAAAAATTAAATATCCTTTTCTCTTAAGTTACTTAATTTCACTTTTTCTGAGTATACATTTCTCAAATAACAGTCATAAATAATACTCTGTATCATCTTGTTCTGAAAACTTATTAATTTATAAGATCACTTATAACAGTATATATCTCAAATACGTTATTGATGATTGTTGAAGTTTTTTAGTTTATTCGAAAATAATTTGTCAAACGATATGGGTTATAATTTTTTCCGGCAAGTAATGAATGTCTAAGTTTGTTATTAGTATGAGAATAGATGTTACAAATGATTACCAATTTAGTATGGTTGATGAGCCCCTAATATTGTATATATCCGGGCTCATCTAGCTCGTTTAGATCACACACACGCGTGTTTTAGCGCTTTTATATGATTGATGTTGCGCGAATTGTGTTTTTGTTAGTTTCAGGTTTAACTAGTGAATAAGGCGCATTTGAAGCGCTTTTGGATGCTTTCTGACGATCCGAGGGCCAAGTGCCCCATGGCACCCCACTATCGAGCCTCAAGAGCCAAGAGATGAAGATTTGGCTAAGGCTCGGGGAGCTTTGAAGTCATGGAATCAAGCCGGAAGGCAAGGGATGACCAAGAGGAAGAATCAAGCAAAAAATAGAAAAGGTAGTGCTACCTTTTAAAAGGGTAGTGCTACCTTTTGACAGTAAAGGGACAGACGGGTAGGGTATCACTACTTTTTAAAAAGGTAGCACTACCTTTTGCATTTTCTGACAGATTTTTGGCCCGACCAAGAAATATCTAGGGGCACTTTTGTAATACTTTGGGATGACTTTTTGGGGCTTTAAAAGCCCCAAACTCAGATTTTTTAGGGAGAGGTAGTTTTTCACTCTCTCTCTCTCTCTCTCTCTCTCTCTCTCTCTCTCTCTCTCTCTCTCTCTCTCTCTCTCTCCATTAGTTTAGAACAAGTTCAAGCTCTACCTTCTCTCTAGGATTTCTTATTTTCTACTTAGATTCAAGGTAAATCTCGTTCATTAATGTTGTAGTATGTGTTTGAATCTTCATATAAATCTAGTTTATTTTCATTTTCGTCGATTAAATTTCGTCTCTATTTTTCTAGTCATTTCCTTTGAAAAATCAAGTAAGTAGTTGTTCTTCTTCATTTTCTCGTGAATTAATGTTGTAGGCAAACCTAGGTTCTTCGTTAAAAATCAGTTTTTAAGTTCTCTTATCATGTTCTTTATTTCCTTTATAATTTTAGTCATTTTTTTCGTAGTCATGATCGAGTAGCCTTTTTAGGCTTGGTCATGGGGTGATTAACACCCCGTGATTTAGGTAGATTCGCTCTCCTCGCCATAATGCAAACATTTCCTGTTTGATAAGTCACGGGTTCACTTTTATGTACCAAAACCGGGGGTTGTTAATCTCATTGATCCCACGTAAGCAAGAGCCATGCTCCTTGCCACGTGGGATGCTTTGGGCGATGTCACCCTCGGGATTTGCCCATTTACTCAAAGAACCCTAAACTTTACCGAACACCATTTCTAGTTCAAAGATGAGTTCAAAAGCCAAACATTCCGTTCGGAGATGTTAATGAATTGACCCGAGTCATGGGTGTTGAAATCTCTTAGACCTTGCCTTAGTTTAAATTAGTCTTTTTAATCAATTCCGAGTTTTTCTCGAAGCCAAGAGAATTCCACCCCAAATCACAATACAACGTTTGCCGCTTTAAGGCTAAAAACTCTCATGCGCAAGACATTTTCACGCTCGGTACGTTCGGTCCCTGTGGATTCGATCCGGTCTTACCGGTATTATGCTATCTCCGACTTAAGCCCTACGCTTCGAGCAAGCCTATTAAATAAACAAAGTTGGGAGCAAAGCAATGGTTGTAAAGACCCGTAAAATTTTATTATTTTTCTGGAAATAATACGAGAAATTGTGAGAAATGTCTAAAATATTTAAGTGTTGGATTATGTGGTGTTATATGTGGGAGGGGACTCGATTGCATTACACAAGTCACATTTGGACTTGGGGTGTAATTGTTTTTAATGCTTTAAGGGTGCATGTGGTGAGAGGGGACACAAACACACACACCCATTTTCTCCCTCTCTTCTTCCCCAGACGTCTCCCCTTCTCTCTCTCTCCCTCCTCCATTTTTGCTCCTTTGAGCTCAAATTACTCCCTCCTCATCAAACCTCTTCATCAATTGACCAAAGATTCATCACCTACGCGTGTTTGGGAGCCCGGAGTATCATCTTTCCGTGCGGGGAGGGCCAAAAACGTGGAAGCCCAAATTGGGGATCTCAAAAATTCGTTTTTTTTGCTTGATTGGAAGCAAAACCTTGAGGTAGGGGTTTCTTACTTGCTTGTTAAGTGTTTATGTGTGAATGGTAGTGATTCATTTGATGTCTTTATCTTTTTTCATGCTTATTGGTTGATTTGTGCCATAAAAATCTGGGTTTGAAGAGTAGTTTTGAGTTTGGGTTGAAATCCCCCACCTTGGGTGAAAATCTGTTAGATCAGGTTACTTTTCACGCTTTTTGAGCAACATCAATGCAGAATTGGGAAAAGTGTAAAACTACAATGTTGTAGCTCTTCAAATTACCTACGTTTTGATATATAATACGTCCAAAATGAAGTTCGGTGTGAAAAGTTATGGCGAAAATACTGGAGACTGTTCAAAATCTGCTCGTAACGGGTTTGTATCGATACCAGAGGGACTATTCAGCTTTTGGACCCTGTGTATCGATACACCCTCATGTGTATCGATACAAATGGCCATTTTGGGCAAAAATCATGTTTTGTGACTCCTTTTGATTTCTTCCGGCATTTGCTTGGTATAAGCATCCTCCGAACCTCGTTTCTTGTTCCGATATTTGTCTCGGACCTATTCGCTTATGTGATTAGAGATTTTTTGAGTTTCTATGATTGATTAACCTTATGTTTTACGCTATGTGTGTCTATTTGATCGAATCTGATGAGAATTGTGGATTGAACTAACATCGCGGGACATGGGTGACGCGACGACACGAATACATGGT